>CALNXK010000022.1:2155000-2220000 GCA_942486035.1 Porites lobata | reverse complement strand
TAACGGCCCCGTCGTCGTTTAAGACGCACTGAGACGTCCCTTTTAAGTTTGTAGAAACTTAAACGGTTTTCAACTAACTTAGTAGGTTCATTGCTTCTTGGGGTGTCACATACTCCTGACATTATCTAAAGTATATATCTTACGATTCCTCTCTTGATCTGAATTCTTTGACAGGTTTTAAACCAAGGATCCGCACCTCTTGCCTTCTTACAAGAGCACATTGAAAAGTATGTCGCCTGTGTTCATGAACCCAACAAAGAGGGATGTTCCTATATCCTTAATCCTCCAAAAAGAGCCCCACCCAAGAGCGGCGAAAAGAAACCCGAGACGCCGTTGTATCTTGAAGGCTACATACATTACGCTTAGGATCTGACACATAGAGACTCACAACTGAGGCTCATTATGAGTTCCTTTAGCCTTAAAAGCAAAGCATATTAAAACAATAAACAGGCATAAAAGAGGATCATAGCCAATAAGCGTTGAAAAGAAGATTATTAGTTAACCCTTTTTAGGCGGATGGGGTCAGTTTCGTTCCTTACGAAACGATGTAGATTATGGATTTCTGAATCATTAAGCTTTCAGCTTAACCGATTAAGTTAACAATCAACGAATTCGGTATGTGGTATCTGTGGATTGTAAGTATAGCTTAACCTGAGAAACACTGAACAAAATCTTACCAAACTATACAATAACAACTGTTGTTGTGTTCTACCGACTTTGGTACCTTGTATTTTCGTATCTGGTATACATGTGGCCTACTAACAGTCTTTGAGGAGAGAAGGGCGCAAACGCGCCGTATAGGAACCTCGCTCAAACGCCAACGAAGAATCCGGCACAAAATCCAACACAGGAGCCTACGAAAACGTTGCACGAAAGCCAATACTAGGACTTCTCGCCGACTACATACCAAGAGTGATGACATCACATAGTCTTCAGGATCAGTATATATTTTATACACCACGCGACAAAAACTTTCTGCACCTTCGGTTTCCTTGCGAGTTTGTTTACACGTCTATTTACAAAAGTCTCATTGCTGTAACAATGCTATTTATTTCTATGTTAATAATTAAAGCAAAAGGATGCTAATTAAATTTTAGTCTTTTCGCTAATAAACAACAGACTTCGTTTTCAATGAATGTTAAATACAGTCTATGTTGTTCGACTCTAACTGGTGAGATGGTTCTGAACCCCTGGAACTGTTTATCACACGTGATTGGGTGTGGCACAGAAAACCATGACCAAATTGGTATTAGTCTCTCAAATTAAAGTCATAATTTCGTGACTGTTGATGAACTTAACAGTTCTGTACTTCGTTACCTGACTCGTTCTTACATTGTAAATTGAACTAATTAAAAATGTTCTAGTGGATGGTATTTAAAACTAAGCTAAACTATGAATGAGAACATTTTTGAATGAAAAACGCTCGAGGTTATGAGCATATCTGTATTTTTATATACAATGTAATGAGGCCCTGACTGACAACTAAACGTTATTCAGTCCTCAGAAAGTTTATCCGTCTCCAACAATAATTCGTTGGATGCTTCCTCAGTTTGACTAGGATTTTCAGGCGCTCCATCTCTGTTCACTGGCATGTAGACAAACACCGCGTCATCATCCACGTGACTCATCGGCTCCCACTCCTCCAAGTCGACCTGATAAACCTCGCTCTCCTCAATTTTCACCCCACTGTTGTAGGCAAAGTTTCCAAGTATGAAGAAAATATGATTTTCGATTTCTATAGCCCCGTAATTACTAGGGGGTATACGGGGTTGTGGAACGTCATGCCATTGGTCATTCTCTTCATCATAAACTTCCACATACCTGGATGGAATAAGCCCTCTTTGACGTTTGCTTGGCGGTTCTGTTTTGCCACCTGCCAGATACAACCTTTCATTGACTTCAAATGCGCATGCGTGGGTGTGGCTGTGTTTGGTCCTTTCCAACTTTGTCCAGACATTTTTGGCTGGGTCAAATCTACAGACCTCGCGACCAGCACCCCCATCTGCCCAAGAACCTCCGATGGAATAAATGCAACCTTTGTGTACAGCCACAGCACAACCATGTAAGCCTAGCTCTTCATGGAAAGAAATGTACTGCCACATCTTCTTGGAGAAACTAAATCTCTCTGATATAACACTGTGATTGGCCTCAGCACCACCAATTACGTACAGGAAATCTTCACACACGCAGGCCTGGAAATTTTCATGGGCAGTCTTCATGGGTGGAAGCACTGTCCAAGTGCTTGTATCAATCTGATACTGGTGGACGTCTTTCTCATCAAAAAGGAAAAGGTGATTACCAGTGAAAAGTATGGCTGGCTTTCTTTGTAGACTTGGTAATTTAAGGCCATGAAGTGGTTCCCAGGTTTTGGACTCAATGTTGAAAAATTTGGTTCCACCTGTTAATGAAAGCGACACAAGGGCCTGGATAAAAAATCAGACAGAGCATTTGTTACTTAAATGAATGAAATAAATTGCATTGAAAAAATCGCAAAAGTTTCAGCTACCTGAGATAAGGCCATATTTCAGTTTAGCTCTATGCGGTCGTGAAAATATATTTACCAGAGTCTGGTAAAAATATTTTCACGACCGCAACGGGCGAATTGCTAAAATCGACCTTCATCATGGGAAAAAGACATCATTGCTGGCGACCAGAGGACCCCACAATCCTAATCTCCAGGTTACTTTTTCGCATGCGTGGCACGTGTGCAGGTAAATTTCTTTTGGAAAATCTTTTGGACTCCCACTAAAACGATGTTCACACTATACCGGTTAGCACGAAATGCTATCCCATTCGACATAGTGTAAACTGCAACGGCACAGGACTGGAACAAGTCCTGCACACACATCGAATATCATGCCAAAGCCAGCCTCGTTCCCAGTCGTCCTCGGCGATTTCGGATGTGACGTCACCTGTCAAGCATGTCGGGAAAACTCGCACTCGGTTCCAAGCCTCCTCTGGTAACTCGGATAGCGCGAACTGGCCTGGGCACGAGACTTTGCCAAAGCAGTTGGCTGTTGGGTTCTAGTCCTACGGTCTGAATACCTGTTCACACTACACCAAAGTGTGACAGAAACTATCCGATATGTAACGCTCCGCTTTCGCCATCGTGCTCCGTTACAGTAATCATAGCCTGCGCGTTTTTTTTCATTTCGCCCATTTATTTCCTAGCGCCTGCTACGCAGGCTACAGTAATCACCGTTCTTATGAGTGAACAGAAGCCCTTAGAGTACGATTTTCATGCCGGCAAGTGCTATCCACTATAGTGCGCTGTGAACAAACACAATCTGATCACGTGCGTTTTGACCTCTTGCACTTCACCACCGGCCCCTAACCCAATAGTGCACCCCGCCATTCTTCGCGCCTAAATTTGCACCGCAAGAGAGACGGCTAATTACGAGGGAGTGACACGAAACAGATCGCGTGACCTGTCAATAATGAAATGGGAAATTTATACCCGGGAGGACACACTTGCCTTAGACGAGACACGCGGCATTCCTTTTTCTTGAGCGAAAGGAGAACACAGAAATGGACGGACATGCTGCAACAAGCACGTATGCATAAATGAGAAACACTCGGGAATCTTTCTGAACTCTTCGGATTCGAGTTCTTCAAGGACGACCATAATGTCAACGAGAACCAACCGCACTTTGTCGAAAAGTCTGGCAGCGTGCGACAACCTGTTTTCTTCGTCGAACTTGATCCAAGCAATCACGCTCTTGAAGAGAAATGTCTCTGACGGCACACTTAGATCGTTGCGTGAAAGAAGGAGAAGCAACTCGTCTGCGGTTATGTTCTGTATGAACGCTTTATCCTCACAAATCTCTCCAAACTTTAACGCTAATGCACGTAAGATCTCTTCGTGTAGCTCTGCCAGGTGGTGTCGATCGGCCAGTCTTAGGATTTTTAGTCTTGTCTCCAGGTCGAATTTTTCCTCACTGAGATTGTTTATTATGAATAGGGAGCATTTTCTAACCACGCTCAAAATCTCTAAATGATCTGCAGCTTCCAAAATTTCGACAACACTGTTTTCATTTAGCGGAAGGATGGAAGAGTATATGAAATTCAGCAGCAGTTCAAATGCTTCTTCCGTCAAGCCATCTTCTTTCAGTTCCACCTCAGTCTGCGCGTTTTCTTTCATCCCAGCAGAAAACATCGCGTCAAAAAAGCGGCTGGAAGCAGCAAGAACAACTTTGTGAGCGTGGAAAGATTTTCCCTTTACGCAAAGGACGACGTCAGTGTATGATTGGTCCTTCCTCATTTTGTTCAAACATTCAAACATTTCCCGCGAATGAAGCTGCAGTTCCATTTTCTCCTCCTGCTTCTGTGCACCCTGTGCGCGAGAAGCGTTCGTCAAAGATGGGCTAATAGGTTAATAAAATATTTCCTCTCTCTGCTTTTTGTATTTTTACTCTCCAATTCAATTCAATTATACATGCACTTATCCGTGTATCACCTTCAACTGCACGTGAAAACGATCGACATGCCATGTGATTTTTGTGGGGCAACGAAAAGATGATTGGCTGCCGGTTACAAACCACCGTCTAAAACATTCATAAAAGACTGCATGTCTGCGATGTTCGTGAAAACAAGCACGCACTCGGAAAGGATTTTGAACCCCGTGAAAAGTAATTATATTATCTAGCCAGTGCCAATATTTGTTCAATTTAACGTTACTAAAAAGGTTTTTTATCTGCTCTGGCGAGGACGTCTAGTACACAAATTTTAAAACTCAGAGATATATTAAAACAAAATCGAGCGGTCACTGGGATTACGTAACGACCTCTTTGTTACGCAACCTGACATGAAGTTCGAGCGATTCGAAGGAAATAATCGATTTTGTTTTCAACTGTAGCGCTGACTTTTGAAATTTGTATACTATGGGGTTCTTTTAATTTATTTATTATTTTAATTATTTTTTATATTCCGCTAATCCAAAAAAAAATTTGCTACCTTGAAAACAACTTTGCGTGACAGAATAAGAATAGCGTGAGCAAAGAATTAAGCCACCCACGCAGGCGTTTTCAGGGGAGTCTTATTTAGCTAAGAATAATCAGCATAAAACAATCGTTGAACAGCATTTTATTCTGCAGGATAAGCGGGTTATCACTGTTAGCTAATACAAAATCTTACATATGTACCTTTCAGTTGACCATTCAAACAAAATAATAATAGTAACAAGGAAAACAAAGATGAGTGCAATGGTGTGGACAATTGCTCCCTGCAATATTGCATCTCGCACTGCATAATAATTTACCCTCTTCTCGCGAGTCCAAATCAGCGCGAACCCTTAGTTTAAATTTCTCCACACGGGAGTGGATTATTTTACATATGCTTTACGCAAAATTATGACAAAATGTTCTGCAGCGAATTCAGGTTTGACATGCAGGGAAACGACCGGACAAGCTATTGGTGAAATACATTTTCCAACCACATCTAAACTGTTTAAACAAGTTATATGCCGCTCTTTTTTCATGCATCAGCAAACAAAAAAGCTGATTTTAATGCACATCATCTTCGACTCATGGGTTGTATTGACCTGTATTTGTCACAATGATTGTACTTACAGGACAATAATGTATCTCCCAGTAACAGAATCAATAGGCTGCATCATTAAATATTTTAAATTAAATATTGTTCACTGTCCTGTCACTGTGCTCTTTTTTGTCTGATTACAGCCTTCAGTAAAAGCCTCTAACTCTCTATACCATAAGATTATGTGTCATAAGTAGGTGGAATAGATGACTGTATGATCATCCAGGTGGGTGTGGCCCTGAATAGGACTGATGTTGACAGTAACTGATGCGGCGGCTACAAAACGCAGGTCACAGGTCACAAGTGCAGGATAGATTACAGGTCACCATGCTACAGTAAATGAACAACACAAATAAGGTCTCCTAGTCCAAATCACAATCCGAAATAGAGTGTCAGCTTAAGGTGAAACTCATGCTTATCCCAGTTCTTATCAATAGAGCAGTGACCCACAATTGTGATCAGTGACCTGTGACCTGAGTTTTGTACTGGCCAGTAACTGATGTATAGATGACCTGTGAGGTATTCATCTTCATGAACGTGTCAGTTGTTGACCAGATTTTAAGTTCCATTTTTATGTTATTACTGTCAGATAAGCCATAATACGATACTATTGGCTATTAAAACTCTAAATGTGCTTGGTGTGTTCCGTTCCATCTTTTGTCACAGTTATCACGGTCATTATAACCAATCATATTTAGAGTCATCACAGCTTATCTGACAGATCGCCACTGACGTCATGACTTAATTGACCAATGAGGTCAATAACAAGGGTTAAATACTATCAACTGATGTGATACAATACACTTTTTCCTTCTGAAGATGGCTACTGCATAGGTTGTTGACATGTCAGTTGCTTTTGAAAACAGTCCTATTCAGGGTCACACTCACCCGAATGATAAACATGTCTTGTGTTCAAACCATTCACCCAACATTATGGTGTAAAAAGCAATACATGTAATAAATTATTATTAAGATCTAAAAGCAATCAAAGCTTAAAAAACTTTCAAAGAGTTTGAGAATGTCTCAGTGCCAACTTCTCATCAGTGGCATGACTGTAGTTAATAATAAATTATAATAACAGTTTTAAGAATTATGCTTTTCCCTAGTAACACTTTTTTCTTCCCCCTTGATCCTGTGTAGAAAACAAACTCTTCTTCTGTTTCACTATTGATTCTAAAGTCACTTCTGAAATTTACCAAACCACATGTTGATCTCATTTGCATCTGGTATTCTTGTCAATATCTAAGCATCACTCTTGCTGACCTTCCATGCTGCTTCTACTTTAGTGATGGCCGCTTCAAGAGTTTCTTTCTTTAATTTTAAATCCTCTTCCAGACAATTTAGCTGCTCTTTTGCAGACTCAAGTGATTTAAATTGTTCCAAAAATGAAGCAACTTTTCCATAAATTTGCTCATTTGATTGTCCTTTTATCTGTTTCTCCTCACTAGTTCCTCTATCTTCTGTTGCAACATCTCTTCTATCAACAGTTTGCTCAACTGCATCTTCTAAAAAGACAGCAAAAATAGTAACAGTAGAAGATTTTATCAGGCTGCAAAATATCAGGTGAGGGGCTAGGTCAGCGGTGGGGAAGGGAGGAGAGGAGAGCTTGCAATGACATATCAGGAACTTAAATTTTGTTTCAAGTGTCCACTGTGGCTGCCTTGTCAGTGTGGATGGGAAACAAGCTTTCAATGTAAACATCCCCATAACAACAACCCCACCACTGCCCCCCTTGTTCCAGCCTTCCCTGACAGCAAGCTCACAGAATAGCTGTGATTAGATATATTGATAGCAACTTACCAAGTAAGCACCCTTTCCCCTTCCCTCTACTTTCTTACAGGGCTCAAAATTAACGGTAACCCGATAAACAATGGTTAGTAGATTTCAAAGTTTGGTTACTAAAAATTAGCCTTAGTAACCCGAAACCGTTAGTAAAAATATTTGTCATGGAAAATCCCCTTTACATGTGTTTCGTTTTTTGCAAAGAGATTATGTCCTATCTCGAACAATAATTTATTGTTCTAAAAGATATGCTTACATTATAATCCATCAACACAAAAAAAGCGCACTTCACACAACTCAAGGTAACCAGGTTTTTGTTGGATGGGGAGATCCATTTTACTTGTTTCTGGGTTTGTTTTCATTGTGGAGACGAGGAAGATCGAGAAAAACTTGACAAACATAATAAACAAAAGGTACAGTTTCAAAGGCTCCTGGAGGTGGCAAATAATAATAAATAAATAATGATTTGGAGGTATGAAGAACAAGGAAAGAACTTTCCAACTAGAATCAGGCCACTTGATAGGGTGTGATAAAAAATCAGAAATTGTGCGATATTTTCAGGGTAGATTGTGCGATAAGATAGGACTATTATGCGATTTTTTCGGGGCTAATTTACATTGTTTTACCAGGTTTCAAAGGAGAAAAACCACTTTAATGTTGTTTAACAGGCAATTTGAATGTAAAGGAATAATAAAACATCTATTTTAAAATAGGATAGTTAAATTTGTCCAATTATTTTGACCTGGAAAAGAAAAAGGACACTTGTTTAATATTACATATTACAGCACTGACTATGCTGATTGTCTCTGAAATCAAAATGGTTGCCCAGATACCACAATCGAAGGTTTCAGATGTCTTGCAAGGCATTCTTTAGCAGTAAATCACCTTAAATAACTTTAAGATTGGGAAATGTTTAATTAAAGTTAGTATTCATTGCTCACTTTACTTGAATTTAGCATTTTTTTTCACGAATTACGTGATTTTCCTCAAATTGTGCGATCGGATGTGATTTGAGATTAATTATTGTGCGAAATCACACCAGCACATAATATCAGATGGCCTGTAGAATCAAAAAAGGCATTCTCCTGGCTGCAGCTCGATGAGTCTAAGCAAACAACATTTTGCTGGGCTTTTAGAAAATTTGCTGCCTCTGTGTAATGCAATTGAAAGGAAAACGTCAATGAGCATTAAATGGCTTTTTTTTCACAGATCATGTAATTTGAACCAATCCATCCTCGCATTAGTTTGCCCCATGCCCCATTTATTAGCACTATTTTCAATAATGTTAAAATCTAGTCATTTCAAGAACGGATTCTTGGATAATAATCTTTAGCATCTAGTTGATTTGCATATTGCTGAAGTGTGCTGAAAGGTGGGGGCCAGAGTATGGCCCTAAGGAGGTTAAAGAAATTCCTCTCATAGATTTTTGTGAAATGTTGCAAACCAGAAGGCAAGCACTTCAAAGTATATGTAGAGTAGAGGATTTCCAGAGAAAACACAAATAAAGGCTGAAATCCTATTAAATGCTAAAATAATAGTAACATCATTGTCATGTGACATTCGAATAATAAAATCACCTAAAAAGATATATCTCAATACAGTTCAATCTATGTCTAATCCCTTGTGTTATAATGGATTTACAACAAAGACCAAGTTCTTTAAGTAGAAGAGGTTCAAATTAAAAATGGAAAAGGTATTCCCACAAAAATATTTGGTCCACAGGGCGCGAAATAATGGCCGGTCAACGGACAATGTCCGGACTTGTTGGGGAGTTGACCAGTCAACTTTTCGTCTTGCCGGTCATGTTGACTGGTCACAATCGATCGTATTGAAAATGAAAATTATTCAGTTGTTTCAATTGTTATAGGTATGTAGCGAGTTGCTGTGCATTGTGAAACGTTGATCTGAAATCCTGGGTGAAATACAACTAGAAACGTTGTTTACAATTCGCGCAGTGAAACAGACATTGGGGTTCACGTGCTTTCGGTCACAAAATTAAGAATATTTTCACTTTTATGAGTTAAACAACATAGGGCGTCTGATTGGTCACGGAGAAAAAAGTCAAGTTTAGCGGGATTTTTAGAGAGATTCGCGAAAAAATCGGCTGATATCGCGGGAATTTCGCGGAAATTTTCGGGACTAACTTCGCCAAAAAACAACAGGGAAAAACGGCCGATTTCGTGGAATTTTCTGGGCAAATTTCGCTGATTTGACGAGCGTGTTTAAAGTTTTTTAACAGAGATAATCACTTGCTATTTTAACTACAAAGCGCTTGAGAAATGAGCAAATGGCAAAGCTTTTTAAAACATCATGACTAGTGCCCACTTGTTCCCAACATAACTTATGCCTGGTAGTTTTGGAACGTTGTTCGCTCGTTGTGGGAATGAACGTGACGGCAATTAACAGCCCCAATAGCCGAGATAAGTTTCAATTATGTTGTATCGACATGTACTAGATAGGATTTCTAACAAATTTCGTGGCCCCGCGAACCCGCGAAATATCTGAACCCATAGCTGTTTTTTGGAATATATAAAGCCATTTTTGGTTCATCGGCCCTTGTTTTAAGAGTTAAAATTTGACCGGCCAGAAACGATAAGTGACCGAGCTAAAATGAATTTAGCCGGTCATCGTGTCTGAAGGCTCTCCGGAAATTATTTCGAGCCTTGGGTCCAGAACCTTAAGTCTTCATGTCAACCATGCTGGGTGCAGCCCAATTTTGGCAAGAAAAACATTAACTAAGTCACGACTTCTTCTGTTTCTGCCTTGCATATATGGCTCCTATCATGATCATTTGGGCATTTTTACAAGATTTAAAATGCAATTAATTGCCTCATTATACACAGCACTGTACAGAAAAGTTTGCAAAAGAATCTGCTAACTTACCCTCTTTGACTTCTTTTTTCGTTCGAGTTCCCTGTTCTAGAATCACTGATTTAAAGATCACATCTTCGTCACTTGCTGCTGACAGATCTTCGAGAATTTGCTCTACTGTAGGTGGAGATGGAGCTTGGTGTGCTTTTGAGCTAGACATTTTGAAGGACTCTAGAAAAACCATCACGGAACATCACAATTTTATAAAGTCAACATGTCACCCTTCACGTGGCCGCCATTTTGAATGTTGATACAATATCCGCTGACTGGTAGGACGGTGGACGTACCATTCTCCCCATTCCTTCTCTTCTCAGTGTCTGCTGAAGAAATGCGGGGAAGCGGGAAATATTTTTAGGTATTCAAGGGGTTTTGCAGTAATGAAAAAGCTTAATCTTGGAAAGTTACGATGTTCCACTGCTTCCTCGAGTAAAGGTTACCCCTCAAGTAGTAGATCATCCGCAAAGAACCAATCTCAGGCCACGATTTCTAGCTTCTTCATCAACAAGTCATGCTCAAAAGACGAGAACAAGGTCACGGCCAAATCTGCCAAATCAGCAGTCAAGGTAGGGTTCTACTACAACACAGTCCTGAAGGGATTGTACTAAACTAACAATTAGAAACATTTACGTGATGCTTTCATTTCACCACGAGCTCCAGCCTGATCACGCATTGCTTCTCACTGAGGATTTGCCCCCCCCTTCCCCCCCCCCCCCCCCCCACCGGGTTTCACAAATACCGAATCACCGTGGGAGTGTGTATATTTTGGTTTATCCTTTTATCACTGTAAAGAAGCGATGGCTATGTTGTCTCTCTTCCATGCTTTTCACCCAGACATCCGAATGAGTACCAGAGTAACCCCTGCCCCAGTCTCCCCCCTGAATAGGGTGCTCATCTAATTCAATGTTTCAACTGTTACAGAGGGTCTACAGCTTAAGACCGTATTTGTTCTTGGCTGCAAGTGCTCAAATTGTATGGACAGTCTTTCATTATTTTTCACGCGACAAAATACATACATACTAGGATTAGAGCTCGAGAAAACTTCTGCTGTTAGGGCTGTGTACATGCATTCTGTGCAGGCAGGCTATGAGTTGGTGTCTGAGTGTGTCAGCTGTTTTAAGGTGTCTATCAAATCTAGCATTTATTAAGCCTAGTATTGTTTATTAATTAATAGATTATAAATTAAAAGTCAATGCAGTGTAGCATATATAGGGAGTTGTTGCACAATCTCCCCAGCTGGAGTTGGTTTTATGGTGTCTGCATCATGGTATTCAGTATGCCGCTCCTAAAACATATACATACATTTTTAATGGAGGAGCTGGTGACAGACACCCATGACTTACGATTCATCAATTTCTTTTGTTTTGATCAGAGAACTGCTGCAAGCATTTTACTACATGATGGTGATGATGGTGATAGTCAGAATAATCATAAGAAGCAGAGGTTTGATACTGAACTACTCTCCACTCAGGATGACAAGAGTCATGATCCTTTAACATCAACAGATAACGAAGTCATAAGGCCTTCAACAATGACCAAATTAAGTTGTTTCAGAAAAGACTCAAATGTAAAGGATTCATCTACAAAGACTGAACATAGTAGAGCACAAAATTCTAAAGAGTGTGTTGATGACAATATGGAACTGGATAATGACATGGACAGAACAAATTTAAGCAGTGGTTGCAGTTTTAGTGGTGCCAAAATGGATGATGTAAAAGACATGGATGTGAAGAAAACTGAAAATCTTCAGAAAGTCAGGCCTAATTTGGAGCAGTTTGCTTGTGCATCACGTCCAGCTTCATGTAAAACAAAACTTACATCAACAGAGAAGAGTGAACCAAATGGCTCAAAAACTTTTAACCTTAAACCAAAATCAGCTTACACTCCACTAGAACTTCAGTTTGTAGAAGTAAAGTCTAACTACCCTGATGTTATTTTATTTGTTGAATGTGGCTACAGATACAGATTCTTTGGGGAAGATGCAGAGGTAATAATGCAATGTTTCCAACACACATGTACATGTAGTATGGGCGGAGTTAGGGCGGGTTGGCTGAGTGGACTGTGGCCACCCCTTTTGCTGTGAAATTTTGTATTATCTTTAAAGGATTCTCAGTAAAATAAATAGTATCTATATAATTGCCAAGTGTCCCATCCTCCCTTTCTGAATTTTCTGGATTCCCCCCAGTGTAGCTACTGAATATTTGCCCAAGGAGATTCAATATCGCAAGCAATGTACATAATTCTTTTTCTTCCATGCCAATGGAATCAATCAATCAGATCACACATTTGTTGTTCTTTCAATTAAAAGAATTTTGTTTAATCTGGGTCAAGATCATTGAAGTATATCATAGTGTTTTCTTCAAACCAAAATGAGCAACTTATTGAAGCATAGCAAAGTCAGATTAAATCTTGTCTTGCTATTTATTGTGTTTTGTTTATACAATGTAGATAGCTGCCAAAGAGCTGAACATCTTTTGTCACGTGGATCATAATTTTCAAACTGCAAGCATTCCAACTCATAGACTTCATGTCCATGTTAAAAGGTACATTAATTATTTTAAGCTTACTTGAAACTTTAACATATTTATAATAATTATGAAGAAATATCAGAAGAACCCTTATTCAAAAGTTAATGCATGATATAAATATGTAACAAATACAAATTATGCTTATTATTAAGTTAGACACCACCTTAATCCAATAGGCTTTAGAGAGCGCTGAGATTTGTTTTTGTTTTGAGTTGCTTACACTTGTTAATTTTCGATGGTTTTAATCTGATTGATTGTATTTCTGAAGTGGCAGCTTCTCATATAGAAACTGAACATTGGCGCACAGTTCATCCAGACAGTGAGTGCATAGTGGACTTTTTATTTTACCCCTGTAGATTGGTGAGTAAAGGTTATAAAGTTGGAGTAGTGAAGCAAACAGAAACAGCAGCACTGAAGGCAGCTGGAGAAAATAAAAGCAAAGTTTTTACAAGAAAATTACATGCACTCTACACAAAGACTACACTAGTTGGTGAAGGTATCCTTTTTGCAAACTTGAACAGGACCTTTCACACTGACCACATCATAACTCGAAAAGGGACAAAAGACTATTCAGTTTCTGGATACTGTTCCAAAGGAGGAGTTGAATCAGTGGTTCTCTGAGGCTTGGTTCAAAACATTGCATTTCACATGTCCCTAATTTAATGCGTTAAATAAGGAAAAACTTTTTTTTCTTTTCATTTGCATGAGATTCGGCACATGTCAAATGCGATATTTGAACCAGACTTAAGTAACTCTAAATCTTTGAATGCCAGCTACTATGCATTAAGATGGAAAAATGTCTTTGAACTTATTGATCAATCTGATAATATACTTGTAATAGTTTAAATGCTGACCTTAATGATCTAAAGATTTGAAAATGCTGGATGATTTAGAGGAAACTCAGGATTCTGTTGAGATGGGAAGTGGCTATCTCATGTGTCTTGTTGAAACTAATCTTAGTGATAAGAAAACAAGTAGTGACATGGTCAAAAGAACTTTTGGCTTAGTGGTAAGTATCTTTGTAATCAAAGTTCCTGTTGATACTGTTCAACATGAAAAGCTTTGCAAATGTTTGTATTGAAATGAGAAAAGTCGGGCTTAATTCACTGATCAGATGAATGAAATATATCCAGACAGCTGCCAAGAAGTGGGTTGTGCCAAGTTTATCAAACCACAGAATAAAACACTCCTTTGAGCTTCTTTTATGATCAGAAAAATTCAAAGCAAAAGTTTACACGTTCAGAGTGCCAGTGATTATTTAGGGGATTGTTCTGTTTACTATGCATAAAATGAGTGTGAGAAATGCCTTTCAAAAAACCGATTCCAAGATAATTTAGTTTCAGTTCAACTGCTATTTAAAGAAAGTAAATTTTCTCTAAAGTTACTGTATGTAGCCAATTTGCTCACTAGTGATACTTATTTTCTCCAGGCAGTTCAGCCGTCAACAGGTGATATTATATATGATGAATTTGAAGATGGACCAGGTTTCACTGAACTGGAAACACATTTTGAGCACATCAGTCCAGAAGAACTACTGCTTCCATATTCTGTTTCTGAATCAACAAACACATTTATTAAAGAATATGTCACAAGGCTGCAAAGGTCAGTTTATTTATATGTATAGTTTTATTTTTAGCTTTTGTGTAAAATTGAATTACAGGTAACTCCATTCCAACTTTTAGTGTCAATGTACATACAGCATAAAGTACTAGAATATTATTCAGGGCACTGTTCTTGTAGTGCGAAGAAAATAATTAAGACACCACCCCACCTCCCCCCTTCCCAAAGAAACATGACTTGTGTGATTGTAGTGCAAGTAGGAATCATGGGAAATAAAAAGCATCAGCTTACATGTATGTTTCTGTGGGTGTGTCTCTCCTGTTTGTCCTGCTTGTTGTTTGTTATATCGCTACCCTGGTTACATTTTCATGCCTGCCACTAGAGATGTAGGGATCCCCTTTTTCATGGTCATTCATGCTACTCAAAGGTCTAGTTGACTGTAAAACAAAGGCAGTGCCTTTCTCATGACACAGAACCATAGTTTTGATCCCTGTATGACCATTGCAGCTCTTTATAAATTTAAATATTTCTAATTCATTTTTTTGCTATAATTGTGTTGTTACAGACCAGAAGATAGCATCAGACTAGAACGAATGGCTGATCAATTGTATGAAGAATCTGCTGTTCTGAAGCAGATCACTGAATTCTATGACCAGCATATGTCTGAGAGAAATCACCAGTTATGTAAACTGAACATTGAAAGGGAATCACCCTTAAATGCTGACCAGGAAACTTCTACAGCCTTGGAAGTACTCTTGAATTTGCCAAAATCAGTGCAGATGTGTTTTGCTGCACTTATCCAATACCTCCAAGACTTCAAACTGGAAAAGATTCTCAGATTAACAAGGTGCTCATGCAACTAATGCAATACGTTTTGTTGATTTTGTAGAATGTGTCATATAGCTTGCCTTGTATGCTTGACTGCTTGTAAGGCAAGCTACCTGTAAAATCAAATGTCACATGAAGCTTGCCTTGTTTATAACCTACTCCACATTGTTCAAAATTGTTGCACAAAAATGGACATAAATGTATCACCAGCCTATTCACAGTATTAACAGATAATGGATGGGGGTAATGGGTTGTAGATGCAGGTTTCTCATATGATTATGTTTTGAAGCAGACAGCTAGGATGTAAAAGTAGGTGGCTTAGCAGGCGATTGGTGAAGGAAATTTTAGGCTTTCATCCTCTCCCATAACCATTTTTCCCCAAAGAGTAGGCAGCTCAAATTTTGAAGTAGGCGCATTTTTAGCTGTGTTCTAGCACATAAAGAGAACTCTGGGGACAGGAAAGGGTGGAGCTGGTCATGTATGGGTTTTAAACGCCCTTAAAAAATTAATGTCAATCCTGGCTTAAACGTGACTTTGATTTTGAAGTCAGGTTCTTTTATAACGTGATTATTATTTGTATGCACAAAGTAGAAATTAGCATCAAGTCAATAACCCTTTGTCATGACATACTCATGATCCCCTCAAAGGGTGCCTGAAGTTTAGCTGCCTCCTCAAGTAACACATTCTTGAGAGAGGGGAGCTATGATCCTGGATCATGTCAAGTTTATTCATTTTTATTGAATATATTTCTTCTATCCTATGCAATGTAACATGTATGTTTCCATATTCCAAATTTTATAGTAACTTTTCCAAATTCTCCATTCAAAACAAGTTTGTCAAACTCAGTGGCCAAACTCTAAGGAACCTGGAAATATTTAAGAATCAGGTATGTACGTGCAAGTTAACTGATGTGAGTAAAACCTAACATTTTGGTGACATCTAAAGTCCTTTCTTCGACAAAGAAGTAAACCTTGCGTAGAAGCTATTGAAATTGTTGTTGTTGCTTTTTTAGGGCTTGTCTTGAATTTGTTTTGGTTCTTTCTGATCTTAGACAAATGGAAGCGAAAAGTCTTCATTATTTTGGGTTATTAACCACACTACAACTGCGTTTGGCCGAAGGCTGTTGAAGAAATGGATTTCACGACCGCTTCGTACAGTCAGGTATCTTTTCAAATCTTGAGAATTTTTATTCCAGACATGGTTCAATTGATACAATTAAAATTTGAAGTAAACACTTGCACGTTCAGCTGCCGTCAAGCGCGAGTAAATATACCCAGGAAAGTGTCTACTGGATTTACTTTTCCTCTTGATTGGTCAAGAATCTGGCAAGAAATTTTTGAGCTTATTATCGCCGGAGTGCGAAATATACATACGTAAAAGAAGATTATAAAAAAAGTCTTAAAGTTTCTGTCTTCACTCAACTTAAAAAACGCTCCAACAAGATATTACAACAAATGCTACTTTATTGGTGCCTTTAGTGAATGGATCTGAAGAGTAGCTTTGCGGTCGTTTTCCTTTTGCGACTGCTCGGGAACTTTTGCTGCGCTTGGTCTTCGCCCCGCCAGCCCATATGAATCCTGATTTGTTCATTCGCGTAGGTTCTGTACCCCTCTTTTGTGTGTACGAAAATAAGTGGCAAAAACCACTCAAAGTAAAAACTATTGTTTGGTTACTTCATAAACCATCACTAAGTGTGTTTTAGCTTTGGCTTTTTTCTCGATGTTACGGCTTTTCAATGTTCAGTAATTAAAACGCTTTTGGCTTTTATTATTAGCGCGATTGAAGAGAGGTTGAGTGCGGTCACAGAATTGTGCAGCCCAAATGCATCATGTCTGTCGCATGTGAAGGGCTTGTTATCTCAGCTTCCTGATTTAGAGCGAGGTCTCTGCACCATCTTCCACAAAAAGGTTAGTTTGATAAAACATGTGCCGACTTCCTGCCAGGATCGCTGTTAATTCATTTAGTCCGCTGTAGCTGCCCTCTACGTTTTTCTTAGTCTTTGAAAGATATTTGCTATGACCATTTTGATGATAGTCACTAAACATACTTTGGTTCATGAAATTTTTTGCTGTTGTTTTAGAGATCTTTGTCTTTAAAGGTGAATTTAGGTATGGTACATTAACTGTTAACATTACGTATTAAACGAGAAGGTTACTACACTGGACTGTTGCAGCTTTAAACAGTTATTATATCACAAGCTACTTAACTCTGTAGCAACATAGATCAAAAATCAGGCACGTCCAGCAATATTAGCCCTTGACTTAGTATTTTTAACATTTGAAATCTTCAGCGTTTAGTCTCGCACTTAATGAAGTCAATGATTTCGTTTGTTTTTCTTAATTTCAGTGCACACCAGCAGAGTTTGTAACGATAACAAAATCACTCGTTAATCTGGCCAAACATCTTCAATCAAATCAGCAAGTTGCTACCACTAAACTAGAATCGCCGTTATTAAGAAGTATCTTCGCGGAGGTATATGGACTATTAATTTTGTATGTTTAATAAACACTGCTGCTCTGAGATGATTCTCGATTAACAAGTCATGCTCTAAAAATGTTTTTAAGACATGGAATTTTGTGCAGTGATCCTATATGCAGTTTAATCGGTTTGCTGAAGGCGCTAGTTTCTTTGCGTTTTAGTACCATAAACGTTTCTAATAAATAATATTGCGTACTTATTGATTAAGGCAAGTGTCAAGATTTTTTTAGCCTGCGTGGCAGGCGTTCGAAAGGGAAGGGGAAGGAATTAGGGCGCGAGAGCCACGCAGGCTAAGATCAGTTTGTTTTTCTCGTTGCAGGTTCCAAATTACTTGAATGATGTTGGCGATTTCTTGAAGCTAGTAAATGAAAAGGCTGCTAAGTAATGAACATTTGTTTTTGTCATTGTTTCGTTTACTTACAGTGTATTGGATCGGTTCCAGTTGTGTGTGGAAAGAAATTTTGCGATTGCTGTAGTTTCCCACCCCAATGTTTTTTAATAATTATTGACTCAAATAAACATCACTCTCAGCCTCTTTTTCAAAGCAGCAAGTCCTGGTGCTTATCCTTTCGTATGAAAATAAGTCCTCATTCGAGTACAATGTGGATGGCTATGCACCAAGCCTGGTTTTGAAAAAGAGACTTGAGACGACTAGGAGATTAGCTGTTAAACCACACCGTTCCATCGTTAAAGTTGCTATCGTGAATTGTTTTTGTGAGTTGAGACTGGGAGATACGAAACACTCGATATATTATAGTGAGTAATAATTCCAATTTATTAAACCATCGACTTTTGTTTGTGATAGGGAAGGTGACAAAACAAGATTGTTTGATGACCTGACACAGTTCCCTGAAATCATGAAATGCAATCTGGTAAGGCCTTGACAGAATATGTAGAATGCGTCATTTTTTTTTTCTTGTTTATTTCCCCACACTACAGCGATCCAAGAATTCTGCTGTTTCCTTTAACTTAAAGCGCGCGCGTAAAGGACAACGAGGAGGTAAACTGAGCAAGGAGAGACCCTCTTCGTCAGCTGTTTTCCTTCTCACCCTGGTGCGATGCGCTTCACTCGTTTCCATTCTCTAAAAAATGATGTGTTTCGCGTCATCTGGCGCAATCTCCTTTTCAGTGGCTGAAAGCCCACCACTTGACCTGCAAATAACTGCCTACAGATGATGGTCTGCTCATGCGCGTTCGTCCACTAACTGAGTTTGGCTGCAAATAATATTCTGCTTATGCGTACATGAAGCCACGCTTTTCTTCTTTTTTCGATCGCTCTTGCGTGAAAATGGCAGATCGCTTCACTTAAAGAAGATATTCATTAAAAACAAACTCGGTGATCGAATGATGAAACAATTATTGAACTCGGCTATCGCAAAGTATTTTAATTTGTCAGTCTCTCTGCTCACCACTGACAAATCACGATATTTTCCTCAACCTCGTTCAATAATATTGTTAATTAGTCTCGTTCATTACATTGCGGCCTTGTAAAGTTCGACGTTTGAGCCTGGCTAAAGTCCAGCCCTTTTCGCCTTGTTTGTTTGAGACTAACTGTGATGTAAATGTTTGCATGCATCTTTGTTTGGCGCATAGGAAATTGACAGGATTATCGCAGAGTTGAAAAGCCATCGATCTGAATTCAGACAAGTTTTACGCCATCCATCACTGGACTACTGTTGTGTTTCAGGAAATGAGGTATCAGAGAAGTTTAGGAAGAAGGACTGGATCATTTTTATTGTAGGTAGTGTCGACCGATCTATCGATCGATATAGCGGTCGATAGTCGGTCGACACTCGGTCGATAGTCGGTCGAGACTCGGTCGATAGTCAGTCGAGCGTGGGATAGACTATCGGCCGAGTATCAGTCGATATTTCGACGACGCACCTCGACCGACTATCGGTCATATGTCGGTGATATATCGGTCGAATATCAGTCGCGTGTTAATTTAGTTTGCTGAAAAAGAAGTAAATTTAGATAGCCGCATTCTACTGTATTGAAATAGTTCATGAATCAGATTGTAAATCTGAGTATTTCCCTTAAACCATTTGTATTTGAGAAAAACCAGGCAATATGTAATATGATTTTGGTGTATAATATAAATTTTTCTCACAAAGAGCTGCAGTATAGATGTTTTTCTTCCGTTTTGTTCATTTTGAATGTCACTACATCTTTTTCAGTTTTTAATTGAGGTTAGAAATGCAAATTTGAGGATGGTGCCTTCTGACTGGATTAAAATCAGCGCGTAAGTATAGTTAGTTATGTTTTGCATCTTACTACGCGCGAAAACCTGTTTGTTCTTTTACAATGCGAATGATGAGCAAATACAAATAACTTTTTAATCAACGTTGGAAGTTCCTTAAATTGTGGCAGGCTTGCATTGCAGGGTAGGAATTCGTCTAAAAATGAGGTCTTCTTAGGAAGATGAGATGAAAGTTGACGTGTTTCTATAAAGGAAACAGTAAACTGTAGTCTCGAGTCTTGACCAATCTCGAGCAAAAATAATAGAGCTTTCGGCGGCAACGGCGGCCTTGACCACTATAATTATGTAAGCACGGTGACGTGGTTCTGAAGGCAAAAGTTGGCCGGTTTGGGACATTGTGTCTCAGGGCCCTTTAACACGTGACATGATTAGATTTCTCCAATTGCAAGGTAATTGGAATTTTAGCACTATCCCAGTTCAGGCATGGCGGCCTTATTCAGCCCCCCACCCCCCCCCCCCGTACATAGCCCTCTTGTACTAGTCACCCACCCCCTGCTGAAGATTGCTCCAGTTCCTCAACAGACAGTTCATGTAATCTTTTTTTTCGTAGAATAAGTCTTTTCACGCATTCCTCATTAACTTCTTACTTTTTGAATAGTTTGTTTGGTCTTTGATTGCGCGGCAATGGATCATTCATGTTTTTGTATCTACCAGCACTAAACAAGTATCGCGATTCAGAACGCCTTTTGTTGAAGAAAAGTTCAAGATCCTATGTCAATGGAGGGAACAGCTGTCCATTGCAGCTCAGGAGGCGTGGTTGGAATTTTTAGCGCTATTCTCAGAGGGATGTTCCAGATATCGGTGGGCTGTTCATTGTATCGCCACTCTCGACTGTCTGTTTTCTCTGGCTGCTGTTGCTAAGCAACCAGGTTTTGTGAGGTAAGGTGATCTAAAGACCAACCAACCAATCGAGTTTTATTTACCAGTAAAGCAACCGTACACTACAGTACCGTTTACCGGTGGAGATCACGCGCGTCTTTTTTTCGCTTGGTTTGTTTTATTTTCGCGACGTCCCTAGGCCTACTATCTGAGAGCTTAGCACAGGCCACAAGAAAAGCGACGAGATAAAGGAACTGTGAGGTTTCACTATAAAAAAAAACTAAGTTTATCCCTTGTTTTGGTCATGCTTCTGAAATTTATTTCATTTTCTATGTTCTTCAGGTTAACTTTTTTTTGTGTCGTTGCAGGCCGTTTGTGAGGGACTGCGAATCTCATATTTATATCAAACAAGGACGACACCCCGTGATAGATAATCTTTTGCCCGAAAACGAGCAGTTTGTACCAAATGATACAGACATGAATGTAAGTCAATAATATTTAACGTGGCTCTAACGTGGTTTGTTGTCTGTGAAGCAGAGTCTTGTGATATTGAAAACTCCTTGATATCCGCGGAGCCAACAATTCCGGTACGAACCAGGGCCAGGGTTTGAATTTTTTCATCTTCATAGCATTCATTTACTTAGGCAGGTTGGCGATGTACTGATTGAACGCCGGGTAATCTCAAGTGCATGAGTTCCGTCTTGGTTATTAGACGTAACTGTTAAGCGACATATTACTACGGACCTAAAATAAGATACCCCGCCTTTCTGCCTACGCGTGCATGGGTAGGGACATGTCTCTCCTGACAGTGTGTTAATATATAGTCAAGGGGACCATGTTTTCCTAATCATTGTATTTAACAATTATTCCTCGAGCCCGAATGGGCTCTGAGTCAATACGGGCTATTGACTCAGAGGCCAGAAGGGCGAGAGGAATAATTGTTTTAGTAAAATCCAACTAGTTGGTCAAAAATATTGAGAATAAAAAAAATTTAGCTAGTTCAAGCTAGACTTTAACCTTTTTTTGCCGCCAAAAAGCCCGCGCTTTTTGCTACTAATGGGCTATAACATGTAGCCTAGTAGTAGCTCAACCAATCAGAACACAGCATTGATAATAGACCGCTAGTTGGATTTTACTAATAAATATTATCACTCTACCAGGTAGCCTTCAACATGCACAAACCGTTTTTCCCCGGCAGGAGGAGGTTTAGCCGCCTTTACGGTTACTGTACGAGTAATTTACTACACTACCTGTACACCGGAAAAGGTTTATCTCCAAAGAATAATTACAGTAGTTTCACTTATTTTCAGGTAAATGATAATCGTTGTATGATAATTACTGGACCAAACATGGGTGGAAAGAGCTCTTATATCAAACAAGTAAGCATAAATTCAGTTTTCTTTAGCTCTTTTCCTTTTCAACGTTTACTGTCACTTGTGGCGAACTGCAAGGCAATCTAATGGCTGGATAGTACTTGAAATAATCTTGTTCTACTGAAGCGAGCGCCACCAAACAATTTCACGAACGTCGTACATGTAAAAGTAATGAAAGAACGAACGAAAAAACGAAAAACAGAGCGAGGGAGCGAGCTCGAGTTCGCGTGCAGCTTCACCACCCATATACCTGACAACATGTGATAAGGTAGTAAGTGCTGTTGTAGAAAACGCTTTTTAATTAGAATTGAAACCTGACTGACCCTACCCCACACAGGTTGCCTTGATTGTAATTCTGGCCCAGACCGGCTCTTATGTTCCAGCCGAGGAGGCGAAAGTTGGAGTTTTGGACGCGGTTTTTACCAGGTATTATCATTACAAATAATAGGGAAAAAATGAAAGGCTCAAATTTACCTCACATTCATATTTTATTCGTGTATGGATTTGTTAGTTCTTTTTGTTGCGATTTTAATGACAATTGATAGGTAGAACTCTACTGTTAGGAGTTATTCTTCAATAGTGTTTGAAATAGTTGTCACTGCATGCTTTACAGGATGGGAGCTTCAGACAACATTTACAAAGGGCAGAGCACGTTTATGGTCGAACTTCAGGTACTTACATACATTTCAGCTTACTTTAACTAAAATCGTCAAGAGAAACAACGAACTGTTGGGTCTTGCCAAACCTGACAAAAGGTTGCACCAGTCCTCCTACTGTAGTTTTGAGGTGAAGGTGAATAGTTCTTGAGTTTTATTAATAATTATCGCGTCGTTACTTTGCGGTCGTAAGATGTTTTCGAGTCATGTTTTGGCAAACTAACAATAAAGTAGAAGACTTGTTGCTGAGAATGCTAGCTGATTGTAAACTTAATTCTCTTCCGTTTTAGGAAACATCGGACATTATTGCCCAGGCCACTCCAAAGTCACTGGTTATCTTGGATGAGTTGGGCCGGGGTACTAGTACCCATGATGGTACGGCCATTGCTTATGCTACGCTGCATCACTTTATTAGTAAGGTATGTGTTCTAGACTTAAAAATTCCGTGTTTCCATATTCTAGACTGAAACAGCAGTTGGGAACGCAATATCTTGCTGAAATTGTATGCCGATCTCATCTGGGAGAGGCCAGGAGACGCTCTATCAAAAGCTATCCATTACTCAGTCTAGTGTACAAGAGATAAACCGGATCTTCTTCGTGCAAGTCAAAAGATCGTTGTACCCTTTGTTCCCCCTGGTTACCCCTCTTACCCCTTGTTACCCTTTGTTCCCCTTGTTACCCCTCTTACCCCTTGTTACCCTTCATACCCCCTTGTTACCCCTTGTTTCCCTTTGTTACCCCTGTTACCCTTTGTTCCCCCTGTTACCCCCCTGTTACCCTTTGTTCCCCCTTGTTACCCCTCTTACCCCTTGTCACCCTTTGTTCCCCCTTGTTACCCCTCTTACCCCTTGTTACCCTTTGTACCCCCTTGTTACCCCTTGTTTCCCTTTGTTACCCCTGTTACCCTTTGTTACCCCTTGTTATCCTTTGTTCCCCTTGTTACCCCTTGTTTCCCCTGTTACCCCTTTTTACCCTTTGTTGCTCCTTGTTACCCCTGTTACCCCTTGTTAACCCTGTTACCCTTGTTACCCTTTGTTACCCCTTGTTATCCCTGTTACCCCTTGTTACCCCTGTTACCCCTTGTTACCCCTATTCGCCTTGTCACCCCTGTTACCCCTTGTTACTCTTTTTGTTACCCCTGTTACCCCATGTTTCTCCTGTTACCCCTTGTTACGCCTGTTCCTCTTCTTACCCGTTACCCCTTGTTACTCCTGTTTCGTTGTTACCGCTGTTACCCCTTGTTACCCCTTTACACCTTGTTACCTCTTGTTCCCCTTGTTACCCCTATTAGTCCTTGTTATCCCTTGTTCCCCCTTGTCCCCCTTGTTACTCATGTTGCCCTTTGTTCCCCCTTGTTCCCCCTGTTACCCATTGTTAATTCTTGTTACCCTTGTTACCCTTATTACCCCATTTTACCCCTGTTATCCCTGTTACCCCTTGTTCCCCCTGTCCCCCTTGTTACCCCTTGTTTCCCCCTTTACCCCTTGTTACCCTTTGTTACCCCTTGTTACCCTTGTTACTCTTTGTTACCTCTGATACCCTTTTTACCCCTTCTTACCTCTGTTACCCCTTGTTCCTTCTTGTTACCCCTGTTACCCGTTGTTACCCCTTGTTTCCCCTGTTACTGTTGTAACCCCTCTTACCCTTTGTTACCCCTTGTTACTCCTCTTATGCGTTGTCACCCCTCTTTTCCTTGTTACCCTTGTTACCCTTTGTTACCTCTGATACCCTTTTTACCCCTTCTTACCTCTGTTACCCCTTGTTCCCTCTTGTTACCCTTGTTACCCTTTGTTACCCCTTGTTACATACATACATACATACATACATACTTTATTGGCTCGTCCCCACGGGGCTTTTCAGAGTCAATTTTACATTACAAAATTATAAACCAAGTACATGACAATAAGAATATAACAATGATAAAAGAAGACAAAGGTCAATAAAATTAATTAAATTAATTAAATAAAGCAGTCATTAAGAAGCTTTTGCCTGAGTAAACACTTGAATTCCGTCATGGATGGGCTAAGTTTGAGCGCAGGCTGCAACTCATTCCAGAGAGAGGTTGCTCTATATTGAAAGGTCCTTTGGCCGCTGGCAGTGCGGAAGAGTGGTATGTTCAAAAGTTGAGAATTTTCGTATTCCTTGTCGAGACGGCGGATCTTCCAACGAGCTTTGATGTCAAATACGCCGGAGCACAACTCGTCATGCACTTAAAAACCAGAACAGCAAAACGAAAATAAAGTTGTTGCCTGATTGGTAGCCAGCGCAAGTCTTTTAGCAAAGGAGTTATGTGATCGAATTTTTAGCGCCCTCAAAAAAATACGACAAAGCGAAATTCTGTACTGCTTGGAGCCTGTCCAGATTAGTTTGAGTAGTATTGCTCCAAACAGAAGAGCAATAGAATAATTTACTAAATACTAAGGCATTTATAATAATAATTAGCGCGTGTTTATTAAAAATATGCTTAGCGCGGTTAATTTGGCCCAAACGTGACATGCATGAGGATACAGTAGAAACAATATGCTCATTATAAGTTAAGTTAGAGTCCAGTGTGACACCAAGGTCTCTTGCAGCCTTAACAGGCTCGAGTTCCTTCCCCAACAGAAATAGCCTAAAGTCGCTAACCTTAGCAGTCATTTGCCGGCTGCCGAATATCACTAGTTTTGTTTTATCTGGGTTGAGTAAAAGCTGATTATCAAAGCACCAATTCCTAATGCTTAACAAGTCCTTGTTCATTTTTTCTATCGTTTCGTGCTGATCGCGGAGTTGAAATGACATGAGAAGTTTGGTATCGTCGACGTAACACTGCGATGTACAATTTTCTGGCACTGTTACCTCTTGTTTCCGCTGTTCCCCTTGTTACCCCTTGTTCCCCTTTGTTACCCCTGTTCCCCTTGTTACCCCTGTTTACCCTTGTTACCCTTTGTTACCCCTTGTTACCCCTATTACCCCTTGTTACCCCTTGTTGCCCTTTGTTACCCCTCTTACCCCTTGTTACCCTTTGTTACCCCTCTTACCCCTTGTTACCCTTTGTTACCCCTTGTTATCCTTGTTACCCCATGTTACCCATGTTACCCCTTGTTACCCTTTGCTCCCCCTTGTTACCCCTGTTAGCCCTTGTTACCCCTGTTACCCTTTGTTACCCCTTGATACCCCTCTTACCCCTTGTTACCCTTTCTTCCCCCTTGTTTCCCCTGTTAACCCTTGTTACACCTGTTACCCCTGATCCCCTTCTTACCCCTGTCACATCTGTTACCGCTTGTTACCCATTGTTCCCTCTTGTTACCCTCTTTACCCGTTGTTACCCCTTGCTTGCCCTGTTACCCCTTGTTACCCTTTGTTACCCCTTGTTACCCCTGTTACCCCTTGTTCCCCTTGTCACCCATGTTACCCCTTTTTAGCCTTTGTTACCCCTTGTTACCCTGTTACACCTTGTTACCCCTCTTACTCCTGTTAACCATTGTTACCCCTTGTTACAATGGTAACAAGGGGTAACAGGGGTAATAAGGGGTAAGAAAGGGTAACAAGGGGTAACAGGGGAAACAAAGAGTAACAACGGGTAAAAGGGGTAACAAGAGGGAACAATGGGTAACAAGGGGTAACAGATATAACAAGGGTAAGAAGGGAATCAGGGGTAACAAGGGGTAAGAAAGGGTAACAAGGGGTAACAGGGGAAACAAAGGGGGAACAAGTGGTAACAAGGGGTAACAAAGGGTAACAAGGGGTAGCAGGGGTAACAAGGGGTAACAGGGGTAAGAAGGGGTAACAAAGGGTAACAAGGGGTAACAAAGGGTAACAAGGGGTAACAAAGGGTAACAAGGGGTAGCAGGGTTAACAAGGGGTAACAAGGGGTAACAGGGGTAATAAGGGGTAACAAAGGGTAACAGGGGGTAACAAAGGGTAACAGGGGTAACAAAGGGTAACAAGCGGTAACAAGGGGTAACAGGAGTAAGAAGTGGTAACAAAGGGTAACAAGGGGTAACAAGGGGTAACAAGGGGTAACAGGGGTAATAAGGGGTAACAGAGGGTAACAGGGGGTAACAAAGGGTAACAGGGGTAACAAGGGGTAACAAAGGGTAACAAGCGGTAACAGGGGTAACAAGGGGTAACAGGGGTAAGAAGTGGTAACAAAGGGTAAAAAGGGGTAACAAGGGGTGACAAAGGGTAACAAGGGGTAACAGGGGTAAAAAGGGGTAACAGGGGTAACAAAGGGTAACAAGGGGTAACAAAGGGTAACAAGGGGTAACAAAGGGTAACAAGGGGTAACAAGGGGAACAGGGGTAACAAGGGGTAACAGGGGGTACCAATGGGTAACAAGTGGTAACAAGGGGTGACAAAGGGTAACAAGGGGTAACAAAGGGTAACAAGGGGTAACAAGAGGAAAAGGGGTAACAAGGGGTAACAGGGGTAACAAAAAGGGTAACAAGGGGTAACAGAAGTAAGAAGGGGTAACAAACAAGGGGTAACAGGGGTAACAAAAAAGGTAAAAAGGGGTAACAAAGGGTAACAAGGGGTAACGAGGGGTAACAGGGGTAACAAGTGTTAACAGGGGGTGACAAGGGGTTACAGGGGTAACAAGGGGTAACAAAGGGTAACAAGGGGTAACAGGGATAACAAGAGGAACAGGGGTAACAAGGGGTAACAGGGGTGACAAAAAGGGGACCAAGGGGTAACATGGGTAACAAAAAGGGTAACAGAAGTAAGAAGGGGTAACAAACAAGGGGTAACAAGGGGTAACAGAGGTAACGGGGGTAACAAGTTGTAACAGAGGTAACTTGAGTAACAAGGGTAACAAGGGGTAACAGGGGTAACAACAGGTAACAAAGGGTAACAAGGGGTAAAAACGGGTAATCAAAGGGGTAACAAAGGGTAACAAGGGGAACAGGGGTAACAAGGGGAACAGGCGTAACAAGGGGTAACAAGGGGTAACAGAAAGGGTAAGAAGGGGTATCAGGGGTAACAGGGGTAACAGGGGTACTAAAGGGTAACAATGGGTAACAAGGGCTAACAGGGTAACAAGGGGTAACAAAGGGTAACAAGGGGTAACAAGGGGTAACAAAGGGTCACAAGGGTAACAGGGGTAACAAGTTGTAACAGGGGTCACAAGGGGAACAATGGGTAACAGGGGTAACAAGGGGAACAGGGGTAACAGGGGTAAGTAAGGGTAACAAGGGGTAACAAGGGTAACAGGGGTAAGAAGTTGTAACAGGGGTAACAAGCATTAACAAGGGGTAATAGGGGTAACAAAAAGGGTAACAAGGGGTAACAGAGGTAAGAAGGGGTAACAAGGGGTAACAGGGGTAACAAAAACGGTAACAAGGGGCATCCGGGGTAACAAAGGGTGACAAGGGGTAACAGGGGGTAACAGAGGTAACAAAGGGTGACAAGGGGTAAGAGAGGTAACAAGGGGAACAGGGGTAAGAGGGGTAACAAGAGGTAACTGGGGTAACAAGGGTTAACAAAGGGTAAAAAGGGGTAACAGGGGTAACAAGGGTAATAGGGGTATCAAGGGGTAACAAAGGGTAAAAAGGGGTAATAGGGGGAACAAGGGGGAACAAAGGGTAACAGGGGTAACAAGGGGTAACAGGGGTAACAAGGCGGAACAAAGGGTAACAAGGGGAACAGGGGTAACAAGGGGGACAGGGGTAACAAGGGGTAACAAAGGGTAACACAGGTTAACAGGGGTAACAAGGGGAACAGTGGTAACAAGGGGTAACAAGGGCTAACAGGGGGTAACAAGGTGTAAAAAGGGGTAACAGAGGTAACAAGGGGTAACAGGGGTATGAAGGGTAACAGGGGTAAGAATGGGTAACAGAGGTAACAAGGAGTAATAAAGCGTAACAACGGGTATCAGGAGAAACAAGGGGTAACAACGGGTAACCGGGGTAATCAGGGGAACAAGGGGTAACAGGGGTAGGAAGGGGTAACAGGGTTATCAAGGGGTAACAAAGGGTAACAAGTGGTAACTGGGGTAACAAGGGAAACAGGGGTAACAAGGCGTAACAAAGGGTAACAACGGGGAACAGGGGAAACAAGGGGGAACTGTGGGTAACAAGGGGTTACAGGGGGAACAAGGGGTAACGGGGGAAACAAGGAGTAACAAAGGGGAACAAAGGGTAACAAGGGGTAACAGGGGTGACAAGGGGAACAGGGGTAACAAGGGGTAACAGGGGTGACAAGGGGAACAGGGGTAACAAGGGGTAACAAAGGGTAACAAGGGTTCACAAGGGGTAAGAAGTGTAACAATGGGGAACAGAGGGTAACAGGGATAACTAGGGTAACCCAGGGAAAAAAGGGCTCACAAGGGTAATGAGGGAACAGGGGGAACTTAAATCTTAAATTATCTGTTAGGGTATTCACCGCTGGTATTTGGTTATTTTCCTCGCCACGGCAGCGAACAGATGATGGGGACCGGCTGCTCTCTTAAGTATTCAAAAACTATTTCGTTAATTTTTTTTTGTCACCGATAGGTGTCCAGCCTGACTCTATTTGTAACACACTATCCGTCACTGGCCGAGCTAGAAGTAGCTTTTCCAAAGCACGTTACCAACAATCATATGGCCTTTATGACGTCGCAAGAGCAACAGAGTGACCAACAGTGCCTTGAGGGAGGGGAAGGAGAGTCTATACCTTCAGTCACTTTCTTGTATCACGTGGTAAATGGCGCTGCTGGGAGAAGCTATGGGTTAAATGTGGCACGTCTGGCAGGAATTCCAAGTGAAATCCTTAACACCGCCGCCAAAAAATCACACGAATTGGAAAATCAAATCACGCATCGGCGGTAGGTAGTCTATGATTCATCTTTTGAATATTCCAAATTTGATATCCATAAGCAATTTCCTGCGCGGCCTTTGTAGAAGCAAGTGATGAAGATGTGATAGCGAGTTTATATAAGTGCCATGAGGGCGATGGCGGTGAAACAGCACTTATAAAGATGGTCGCATTCCTTTAAGGAAGCTTCGTTACGATTATTTACTCTCGTAACTTTTTTACAGCATGCCAATTTTTCTGAACTCTTAGTGAGTTGTTAAGGAATAGAAAAAAAATCGTTGTCAAGTGTATCCGTCCTCTAAAAGTAAAAGTCGCTTCAGCAAATTTCCTGTCGTAGTCGTGTAGTGACTACGAAGAATAGCACCAGAGAGTGTGATGCAAGAGCTCCCTACTGATTTTTTGAAGCTGTCTTTGCTGTTACCGTTGCGGTTTCTTAAACATATGTCACGCCGTCACATGGTTTCGAATCTCCTTCTGGGGGCTTTCCCTTTTCCCTCACTTCAGTTTCCAGCCTTAAATTTTTCTTATCTCTGGTTTATCTCAATATGAGAAGTGCTTGTATCACGATGATCAGTGACTTTCAGACGTTGAAAGGGTTCGTCTAACACGTATAGGATAATTTGAAGTTAGATTAGAATTTTAAAACCGATACTTGAACAGAACAGCTAAGAGTAGTTTAGTAAAAACTGTCTGGCTTGTGCTTTTATATTTTGCGATTTTCTACAAAGAAATCTAATAACTCCATGTCTTTAAAAAAAAAACCCTATAATTTGCCGTATCTTAGTCTAATGTTTATCACTGTTAACCATGAATTGGGTTATAAATTTATAACCCCCGCCTATTACGACATGTGCAAGTTTTTATGTCAGTTCTCTTTTTTTCTCTCTCTCTCCTTTCTCAGCTATATGAAGACTATTTTTCAAGACATTTGTTCAAGCTCTTCAGTGACTCCTGAATCTATTAAGAACTTGATGGACTCTTTGACAACGTTTGCACCTGGTTAACACGAACAATCAGTTACTCCTGTAATTTTAACTTATAGAAATAGAGAAGCCCTTTAGACAGTATTTAGTTATCAAGGTTCATTGAATATGAGTGAGTAAAAGCAATGTACAGTAGTATCCCGATTTCTCGAACACTCGGTTTTCGAAATTCCCGATAACTCGAACCAAACCGGACGTCCATTTACCACTCAAACGCTGAAATCTTACCCCAGATTTTTCAAGCCTGCTGATACTTTGAACCTCGTACTCGCTTTTCCCCTGGTGGTTCGAAAAATAAATAATGTCGCGAGGATAGGGTCAGTGCACTCAGTCATTAAAATACTCTAAACGTTTCTTGTCTGATGGGTGCATTGCACTCCCGAACCCCTTCCCTCTCCTCCCTGGATCCGCCACTGAGTGTCTAGCACGTAAATACACGCAGATACTCGCATACAAAACACACAGATAATGTTAGTATTATCGTAGTACCTGGGAGCATAAGTAATAAATAGTTTGTCAACCTTAAGAAATAAAACAAGTTGACCTAGATCAAGACGTTATATGGTAGCAAAGAAACGGGGCTGTAGCGTCAATCTGGAGTGGCAGATGGGGGTACTAACAAGTTGACAGTGGAAACCACAAACCCTTACAGGGGTTCATCTTTCCCATCATCTCGAAGAAGAAAAGCAAAATTCTCTTTTGAAAAAGTCAGAACACGACTGCATTTACATGTTCAAGAATTCAGGACTTTCGTGACGCTTTATATGACGTAATTAATAAGCTTTAAGGTCACGCGATCATGCACTCCCGCTACGCTCTGAGTCAGACTTATGGAGGGGAATACTGGACAAAATGTTATTGGATCGTACCATAAGGTGCGTTATATCGAATTTGCCTGTATACTGTCTTACCGTCCCATCTATGCTGTTATGTCGTACTCGGTGATGTTGTATTGTAACCGGAACAATGTATTATCGTACTCGGTAACCTTATATCGTAACCAGAATAGTATTGTATCGTACCTCAATGCTGATGTATCGTACCCGGTAGCCATGCATCGTAACTTGTATGCTGTTGTTTCGAACTCAGTAACCTGATATCGTAACCTGAATGATATTGTATCGTACCCGGTAAACTTATCTCGTAACGTGAATGATTTTTTATCGTACCCGGTAACCATAGATTGTATCCAGGAAATTGTTACGTCGTACACCACGACCGTATATTATAGCCGGGATGCTGTTATGTCTTACCCGATAGCATCATGTCGAGCTTTCTTTCAAGTCGTACAAGGTGAAATTATGCAACATGGTGAGCAGCTTTCCAATTTGTCTAGTTAGTTACTTCATAAATGATTATTATAGTGAACCGTATATGTATATTGAGCTTGCTATCATAGGGCGCTTTTAATATATCATTTGTTGCTTTTAATATACGATGTCATTGGAGTACGATACAATACTATTCTGGTTACGATATAAGGTTACCGAGTACGATAATACATTGTTCCGGTTACAATACAACATCACCGAGTACGACAAAACAGTATACAGGGTACGGTAAGACAGTATACAGGCAAATTCGATATAATGCACCTTATGGTACGATCCAATAACATTCTTGTCCAGTATTCCCCTCCATACAGACTCACTGTTTTGATTTAAGTATGGTTGGCCATTCTGAGATTCTGTTGTCAAAGTGTGCGCAGTTTCGAGAGCAAGGTGAATTCATTGATGTTTATTTAAAAGTGGGTGGAGAAGTTTTCTCAGCTCATCGCATTGTGCTCGCTGCCAGTAGCGATTATTTCGACGCCATGTTTGCTCATGGAATGAAAGAGTCGAACCAGGAAGTGATCGAACTCAAAGATGAAAGCATTCCAGCAGCTGCCTTGAAGATCGTGTTGGATTCCATCTACAGCGGCGATCTTCAAGTCAATGATGAAAACGTATTTGATATTCTTGTCGCAGCCGATCACCTCCAAGTTACAAGTGTTGTTCAACAGTGTTGTGAGTACTTGAAAACCCAGTTTGTTCAGCTTCGATTTGATGTGCAGACATATTGTCAGATCTGCACCATTGCAGATCGGCACGGACTGATAGACCTACAAGAAGCTACACAACTCAAGATGGCGTCAATGTACAAGGACGTTTGTAGGAATGAAGAATTCTTGTCCCATATTGACGCTAATCAATATTCTAACCTTCTCAACCGAGATGACCTCAGTGCTCCTTCAGAGACATTTGTCTTCAAATCCGTGATGCAGTGGATCAAGTACAAGAAGGAAGAGAGGATGCCAGTCGCGGCTAAAGTCATCGGAGCGGTTCGACTGGGGTTGGTGGACATCAAAGAAGTCATCCGAGAACTGAACACAGAGGAGATGCAACGATTTCCAGAGATTCATTTACTTTTGCACGAATCACTTCTGCATACTTGCATGCCATCTGTGAGTTCGAAGTTTGCAGTAGAGAAATCCAAACTGCGTTCCACGAGTCAGGTATGTGAAGCTTTTAACACAGTTATTTGAATGTAACTAAAAATATGCCCCTTTCAAATAGAATCAAACTGATATTGCTTTTCACTTGGGTGAACATGTACGTGATTGAATTAATCCATAGAAACAAGCATTTCCCTCCTAAAAGCCGCATGGCTCTCAACCTGTCCGATATGAAAGCTACAACAAGGGACAAAAGTGTTAAGACACTTCTGTAACATGGCCCCTTTTTGCATAGTGAACATACCTATCCCCTTTCCCTGTTTACCCCCACTTCCTCCCCCAAAATCAATGTTGTATTCTAGACCCTCAAGTCTTTCTTTTACTTCAAACAACATTGATTCGGGGGTGGGGGATTTACGGCGTTTGAATAGAATGAAGTAATAAATGAATGAAATTGTTGATAAAAGCACCCGTTTCAGTTAGACAAGTGTGTCAACAACCTCGTTCCCAGGAATTTCGCCTACCCAGGGAGCGAGGTTGGTGTGTCAACTACTTTTGTCCCTGATTGTAGTATAAGACCATGGCCAATTAATTCAGGGGCACCCAATGACGATTTCCTCCTAAATACGTTGAAAACACTTTTCAGGCTATCCATAGTACTCTTAGATCTCTAGAAATGTATTCTAAGCGGTGCTATAAAATTGGTCATCCTAGGGGACTTTGACTTTTTTCGAAATTACAAGAGCTTCAGTATTATTTTCCCGAAAATTTTAGACGCAATTTATATTTTAACGAATGTGAGAATTTTTCTGATTCCTATCTAAATCACACTTTTGAATCCGAAAATTTGAGGTTTCCTTTTTTACGAAAAACAGCATTATCTTGGGGAGTGAAATGAGAAAAATTAATCTTCAGAAAATCTTAGGAAATTTATTAGATAAGTTTCGAAAATTGTACATGAATGGAACGGTCATCTAGAAATTTGTAGCCGCCCTCAAGCAATAGAAAATTCTAGGCAATATTTGCCTCTCCGAATAGATATTTTACAGAAAACAGTCGTTGGATGCCCATGTTAATTAAAATTAATGTTCCCTATGCTTGAGACAACTTATCCAACAAATGTTAAAAACGCCCAGCGAACCGTAACCAGCTCTCGCCGACACAGTGTAATTATTTGAAATTATAACAAACTTCTTTTGTTCGTTTGGCGAATTCCGGCATGTACTGTATATTCAATAAAATTTAGAGATGAAACAGCCGTGTTAGAAAGAAGTAGTCGAAGGGGGTAAAATTGGAATTGGGATTTGCCATATTTTTAAGATTGGAACTGAATAGGATTTTGGTACATGTACAGATCAAACCCCGTCGAAACGGACTCTTCGAGACTCTGAAGGGACCATAGAAAGTGTCCATGTTTAGCCGGTTAAATAGCCTGCAGTGCAGGCGTATTTTGGGTGGGCGAAACCTTGTTCGTGTTCGTAATGTTGTTGTAGCCGCCATCTTTATGACAGTGGAAGATTGGGGGGAGTAGAAATAGTAACCCGTGCGGCGAACTCAAAGAAAACGCCTGCACTGCAGGCTACCGGTTAAATTTAGAGAAAATGTAAGGGCTTTGTCTCCCCAGGGACAAACCAAACTGTCCGTATTAAGCGGGTGTCTGTAAAGCGGGGTTTGATTGTTTATGTCAGTATAATTGCAGACGTCTCCTACTTCCTTTGTCGCTCAAGGAAAACATCTGCACGCAGGCTATACTAGAATTTGACCACGCATCTTTGCCACTGGGAATGGGATTTGAGGCAAAAGTCGAATGGTACTCTAGAATTTGAACAAAATTTGGGTTGGAAAAAGGGACTTGTGAACCACCCCACCACCCCCTTCGCCCCTTTTCCCCTCCGGTGTGCTTCTTAGTAGAAGACACAGAAATAAATATTATCTTGACTTGTCTTGACCTTCAAATGGTCATCTCAAAACGACGAATTAACTAGCAACAATAATTATTGTTGCATTAAAAACCCACACCACTGCTGTTTTTGGCTTTCCCCCAATGCTGGATTGGACGTCCAAAACGGACGCAAGAGAGGATAAATGAGGAGACCCAACTAAGTAATCTTTAACTTTCTCTTCAGCTCCTTGTTGCTGTTTCTCCTGGACAAAATATTGACTACTTTGATTTTGATCTTAAAATCTGGAAGCCACTGGGAATGTCAGGGCCAGGAGGCAGACCTATAAGAACATCACATTACTGTGCAGAGACAGTTGGTAATACTTTGTACGTTGCCGAAGGTCGCCCAATTAACGCTAAGACTGATTTTATTTCTTGTTATGACTTAGAAAGAAATGTGTGGAAAACACACCCGCACTCTGTTGGAGTAATCAGCAGTATGTGTACTGTAGGAGACTACGTGTATACATTTGGTTTTGATTGTCAAAAGCCTCCTCAGCGGTATAGCTTGTCTGAGGGTCAATGGCAGAGTTTTGCAAACGTCAAGGGTACGGGGGAGATGTACTTCTACAATAGTGGAGCCACAGCACTTCATTCTGATGTTTTTGTTCTTTATGGAAAAGGATTTTTTAAAAACAGTTGGTTAGTGCGAAATGCCTCCCTACATTGTTTTGATCACGTGAGAAACGTGTGGGAAGAAAAAGCATCAACCTGCCACCCACATTTTGGGTCCAGTCTTTTTGTAGTGAACGGTAAACTCTACGTAGCAGGGGGTAAAGTTAATGCTAATTACGACGGTTCACCCTATGGTAACCCTGCACCAGTGGAAGTGTATGATGAAGAAAACAACAAGTGGTCGGTTGTTGACCAAAAACATATTCCAGAAAACAACCTTGGTGCAGTGGAAGTAGATGGGAGGGTTTATTTCATCATCAATAAATTTCCAATTGACAGTGGTATAAGAATCCCACCAGGGGAGGTGTATCCTGTTTCCTTGCACAGGTGGGAAAAACTAGGGAACATATCCTGGACGGCCGCCCTCTGTTATGCACCAATAAAAAAAAGAGCTTAAAAACAGGGTAACGATCATTTTGGTTTTAAATATTGCACTTCCTGCCATCCATCGATTTCAACAAATCTACAGCCAGAGTCTCTAACAGAGTCTCCGTGTTTCTTTCAGCTACCCCTTAACATGTTTTGACGGTTTTCCCAGATAAACGTTTTAAAACAATCAATGTGTCTCAATGAGGAATATAAGGAGCTGCAGCCATATATAATTTAATTAATGGACCAAAAAGTATTTGTAGATAAGGAAAAACACAATGTTTTTCAGTGTCACAGATATTGTAAATACTTAAATGATAACGAGGACTCTTGGTTTCTGGATGCGCGACGTTAACAAGCTAATTACATTAGAGACTTTAGCCGTTCGAGGACGAGGACGACTACATGGCGGAGATTTAGCTTAATATAAAATGTTTTCGCTTATTCTAAAGAACTAAAAAGCCTAGGAAAGCTTCATTGCCCACTTTCTTTTCGTCAGAAACCTTAGCACGATTATTTTTATTGAAGGAGGTCAAGCCTTCTCCCGATCGAACTGAACGATAAAACTTCTAACATTCGAAAACTTGTTTCCGCCACTATGTATGACATTCTGGCTAATACCCGCTGTAGAATGACGACGATTATCAGGTATTCGCACATTCTCGTCCCCAGAGCCACTTGGCTTAATTTGTAACCGACCAGTGGCGAGCCCCTCGTTTCCCGACCACATGACCAAGAAACGACGGGCTCTGGAGACGAGAATGGTATTCCTGCTCAAATAACACAGCTTCAAGCGTCATGCGCACAACTTAGAACTCGCAGTCGTCCTCGTCTTACAATCCAAAGGTCTCTATTATCAACTGGTTTTAGTACTAGTGCAATTACCTAATAAGTCAATATCCGTGTGTTTCATGCATTTGTCGTGAGGACTTCTAAAGTTACCGGAAGAATTTTCTCAATAAAAACTGCCTGGCAATTTTTTTGTCTTGGAATATGCATTCATTGGTAATCTGGGGTCACGGAATATGAGACTCGAGAAGGAACGGTTGCTAAAGGGAACGCTGAACGAGGACAATTAGAGACGATTGAGACGCTAAGAGCGCATGAGAGCTGCGATCAAATGAGAGTATTGATCAAGTGAGAAGAAGGTGAAAATCAGTGTTCTTTTGAACTCGCTAAGAACCCAAACATGAGGTTTAAAGAATATCGAATCCGTTCAACAACAGCCAGTGAAGTTTTACACAAACTTGCCAGTTGTCGTTGACTATTCTTTGTCGAAAAATCAATTAGATATTATACAAGTCGGAAGGGAGAGGAGCGACGACTAGCTACGACTGGAAATACGTCTGCGGTTCGCAGGCTAAACAACTATTGCCTTTTTTATTATTTCGCTTCACATTAACATATAACGTTTCTAGGACATAAAAGTTGACTTCTGCGAAATTGTTTTAATAGTTTGGAACTGACATTCCGGCTCTCAGGGGGTCTTCCTTGAGGCTCTAAGTCCCCATGGATTCAGCTATGGATGGCCATTTTCCACCATCTTTTGACAGATTGTACCCATGCAGTCTCGAGCACAGGGCGAATTCATTGACGTATGTTCGAAAGTGAATAAAGAAGTTTTCTCAGCTCATCGCATTGTGCTCGCAGCAAGCAGCGATCATTTTCACGCTATGTTTGCTCATGGCATGAATGAGTCGCTAAAGTTCAATAGTAGACTTTAGCAAGTGCTACATTTACAATAGTTGAACAACAATGTTTCATTCTAAAGAGTTTGTTTTTGAATAAAAACTTGGTTGGTCGGTGCAGAATACCTTGCTACGTTGTGTTAACCCAGTGCGAAATGTGTAAGGAGAAAAGTCATAAACCTGTCACCCTCATTTGGGTCCGCTCCTTTTTTGTTGAACAGTCGACTCATCTCTTCGTAGAGGAAGCCAGGGTATGATTTCACTGAACCTGGCAGCCGGCCATGTGGAAAACCTGCATCTGTGGCGGTTTATGATGAAGGTAACAATACATTTTCTGATGTTATATAAAAACAGAAAAATGTTTCCCAAAACAACCTTGGTGCTGTGAGATAAAGGGGAGGAATTAATTTCTTCATGAATAAATTAGAGTAAGAATCCCTCCAGACTTGTTAATTCCAGGCAGGTACAGTACAGGGACGGCCAGTTTGCCCCAAAATATCAAACACAAACACAAGAAGGAACAGAGGATGACAGTCGCGGCTAAAGTCATCGGAGCGGTTCGACTGGGGTTGGTGGACATCAAAGAAGTCATCCGAGAACTGAACACAGATTAAGAGGAGATCGATGCAACGATTTCCAGAGATTCATTTACTTTTGCACGAATCACTTCTGCATACTTGCATGCCATCTGTGAGTTCGAAGTTTGCAGTAGAGAAATCCAAACTGCGTTCCACGAATCAGGTATGTGAAGCTTTTATCACACAGTTATTTGAATGTAACTAAAAACATGCCCCTTTCAAATAGAATCAAACTGATATTGCTTTTCACTCGGGTGAACATGTACGTGATTGAATTAATCCACAGAAACAAGCATTTCCCTCCTAAAAGCCGCATGACTCTCAACCTGTCCGATATGAAAGCTACAACAAGGGACAAAAGTGTTAAGACACTTCTGTAACATGGCCCCTTTTTGCATAGTGAACATACCTATCCCCTTTCCCTGTTTACCCCCACTCCCTCCCCCAAAATCAGTGTTGTATTCTAGACCCTCAAGTCTTTCTTTTACTTCAAACAACATTGATTCGGGGGTGGGGGATTTACGGCGTTTGAATAGAATGAAGTAATAAATGAATGAAATTGTTGATAAAAGCACCCGTTTCAGTTAGACAAGTGTGTCAACAACCTCGTTCCCAGGAATTTCGCCTACCCAGGGAGCGAGGTTGGTGTGTCAACTACTTTTGTCCCTGATTGTAGTATAAGACCATGGCCAATTAATTCAGGGGCACCCAATGACGATTTCCTCCTAAATACGTTGAAAACACTTTTCAGGCTATCCATAGTACTCTTAGATCTCTAGAAATGTATTCTAAGCGGTGCTATAAAATTGGTCATCCTAGGGGACTTTGACTTTTTTCGAAATTACAAGAGCTTCAGTATTATTTTCCCGAAAATTTTAGACGCAATTTATATTTTAACGAATGTGAGAATTTTTCTCATTCCTATCTAAATCACACTTTTGAATCCGAAAGTTTGAGGTTTCCTTTTTTACGAAAAACAGCATTATCTTGGGGAGTGAAATGAGAAAAATTAATCTTCAGAAAATCTTAGGAAATTTATTAGATAAGTTTCGAAAATTGTACATGAATGGAACGGTCATCTAGAAATTTGTAGCCGCCCTCAAGCAATAGAAAATTCTAGGCAATATTTGCCTCTCCGAATAGATATTTTACAGAAAACAGTCGTTGGATGCCCATGTTAATTAAAATTAATGTTCCCTATGCTTGAGACAACTTATCCAACAAATGTTAAAAACGCCCAGCGAATCGTAACCAGCTCTCGCCGACACAGTGTAATTATTTGAAATTGTAACAAACTTCTTTTGTTCGTTTGGCGAATTCCGGCATGTACTGTATATTCAATAAAATTTAGAGATGAAACAGCCGTGTTAGAAAGAAGTAGTCGAAGGGGGTAAAATTGGAATTGGGATTTGCCGTATTTTTAAGATTGGAACTGAATAGGATTTTGGTACATGTACAGATCAAACCCCGTCGAAACGGACTCTTCGAGACTCTGAAGGGACCATAGAAAGTGTCCATGTTTAGCCGGTTAAATAGCCGGCAGTGCAGGCGTATTTTGGGTGGGCGAAACCTTGTTCGTGTTCGTAATGTTGTTGTAGCCGCCATCTTTATGACAGTGGAAGATTGGGGGGAGTAGAAATAGTAACCCGTGCGGCGAACTCAAAGAAAACGCCTGCACTGCAGGCTACCGGTTAAATTTAGAGAAAATGTAAGGGCTTTGTCTCCCCAGGGACAAACCAAACTGTCCGTATTAAGCGGGTGTCTGTAAAGCGGGGTTTGATTGTTTATGTCAGTATAATTGCAGACGTCTCCTACTTCCTTTGTCGCTCAAGGAAAACATCTGCACGCAGGCTATACTAGAATTTGACCACGCATCTTTGCCACTGGGAATGGGATTTGAGGCAAAAGTCGAATGGTACTCTGGAATTTGAACAAAATTTGGGTTGGAAAAAGGGACTTGTGAACCACCCCACCACCCCCTTCGCCCCTTTTCCCCTCCGGTGTGCTTCTTAGTAGAAGACACAGAAATAAATATTATCTTGACTTGTCTTGACCTTCAAATGGTCATCTCAAAACGACGAATTAACTAGCAACAATAATTATTGTTGCATTAAAAACCCACACCACTGCTGTTTTTGGCTTTCCCCCAATGCTGGATTGGACGTCCAAAACGGAAGCAAGAGAGGATAAATGAGGAGACCCAACTAAGTAATCTTTAACTTTCTCTTCAGCTCCTTGTTGCTGTTTCTCCTGGACAAAATATTGACTACTTTGATTTTGATCTTAAAATCTGGAAGCCGCTGGGAATGTCAGGGCCAGGAGGCAGACCTGCAAGAACATCACATTACTGTGCAGAGACAGTTGGTAATACTTTGTATGTTGCCGAAGGTCGCCCAAATAACGCTAAGACTGATTTTATTTCTTGTTATGACTTAGAAAGAAATGTGTGGAAAACACACCCGCACTCTGTTGGAGTAATCAGCAGTATGTGTACTGTAGGAGACTACTTGTATACATTTGGTTTTGATTGTCAAAAGCCTCCTCAGCGGTATAGCTTGGCTGAGGGTCATTCTGATGTTTTTGTTCTTTATGGAAAAGGATTTTTTAAAAACAGTTGGTTAGTGCGAAATGCCTCCCTACATTGTTTTGATCACGTGAGAAACGTGTGGGAAGAAAAAGCATCAACCTGCCACCCACATTTTGGGTCCAGTCTTTTTGTAGTGAACGGTAAACTCTACGTAGCAGGGGGTAAAGTTAATGCTAATTACGACGGTTCACCCTATGGTAACCCTGCACCAGTGGAAGTGTATGATGAAGAAAACAACAAGTGGTCGGTTGTTGACCAAAAACATATTCCAGAAAACAACCTTGGTGCAGTGGAAGTAGATGGGAGGGTTTATTTCATCATCAATAAATTTCCAATTGACAGTGGTATAAGAATCCCACCAGGGGAGGTGTATCCTGTTTCCTTGCACAAGTGGGAAAAACTAGGGAACATATGCTGGACGGCCGCCCTCTGTTATTCACCAATAAAAAAAAAGAGCTTAAAAACAGGGTAACGATCATTTTGCGTTTTAAATAACCGACTTAATGTACATTTTCACTTCTTGCCATCCATCGATTCCTGAGGACAAACCAACCGACTCAATTCAACAAATTTACAGCCAGAGTCTCTAACAGAGTCTCCGTGTTTCTTTCAGAATACCCCTTAACGTGTTTTGACGGTTTTCCTAAAAAGAGAAAAAAATCACAATTCCTTAGTGGCAAGGACCTAGATAAACGTTTTAAAACAATCAATGTGTCTTAATGAGGAATGTAAGGAGCTGCACCCATATATAACTTAATTAATGGACCAAAGAGTATTTGTAGATAAGGAAAAACACAATGTTTTTCAGTGTCACAGATATTGTAAATACTTAAATGATAACGAGAACTCTTGGTTTCTGGATCGGCGCGACGTTAACAAGCTAATTACATCAGAGACTTTAGATTCGAAGACGAGAACGACTACATGGTGGAGATTTTGGCTATAAAAAGATTTCGCGTATTCTCAAGAACTAAAAAAACCTCGGAAAGCTTCATTGCTCACTTTCTTTTCATCAGAAACCTTAGCACGATTACTTTTATTGAAGGAAGTTAAGCCCTCTCTCGATCGAACTGAATGATAAAACTTCTAACATTCGAAGACTTGTTTCCGCCACTATGTATGACATTCTTGCTAAACCCACTGTAGAATGACGACGATTGTCAGGTATTCCCGCTCAAATGACACAGCTTCAAGCATGCGCACAACTTAGAACTCGTAGTCGCCCTTGTCTTACATTCTAAAGGTCTCCATTATCAACTGGCTTTAGTACGAGTACAGTTACCTAATAAGTTAATATCCGTGTGTTTCATGCATTTGTCGTGAGGACTTCTAGAGTTACCTGAAGAATTTTCTCAATAAAAAGTGCTTGGCCATTTTTTTGTCTTGGATGCATTCATTGTTAATCTGGGGTGAATTGTGAGACTCGAGAAGGAACGGTGGAGATCGCGCGTCTTTTTTTCGCTTGGCTTGCTTTATTTTTCGACTTCCCTACTATTTGAGAGCCTGGCACAGGCCACAAGAAAAGCGACGAGATAAAGGAACTGTGGGGTTTCACTATAAAAAAACTAAGTTTATCCCTTGTTTTGTTCATGCTTCTGAAGTTTATTTCATTTTCTATGTCCTTCAGGTAAACTTTTTTTTGTGTAGTTTCAGGCTGTTTCAGGGACTGTGAATCTCATATTTATATCAAACAAGGACGACACCCCGTGATAGATAATCTTTTGCCCGAAAACGAGCAATTTTTACCAAATGATACAGACATGAATGTAAGTCAATAATATTTAATAACATGGCTCTGACGTGGTTTGTTGCCTGCGAAGCAGAGTCATTTGATATCGAAAACTCCTCGATATCCGCGGAACCAACAATTCCGGTACGAACCAGGGCCAGGGTGTGAATCTTTTCATCTTCATAGCATTCTTTTACTAAGGCAAGTTGGAGATCTACTGATTGAACGCCGGGTAATCTCACGTGTATGAGTAAAGTTATGGTTATTAGACATAACTGTTAAGCGATATGTTACTACGGACCTAACTTAAGATACCCCGTTTCTATCATTCTCGGGTAAGGGACCTGTTTCTCCTGTGTTAATATATACTCTAGGGGACCATGTTTTGCTAATCATTGTTTTAAGTATTATCACTCTACCACGTAGCTTTGCCGTTTTTCTTGGGGTAGGAGGCAGTTTACCCGCCTTTATGGTTACTGTATGAGTAATGTACTACACTACCTGTACACCGAAAAAGGTTTATTGACCAACTATTATAGACCATCAAGAATATCACCCAAGTAAGCATAAATTCAGTTCTTCAGCTCTTTTCCCTTTCAACGTTTACTGTCACTTATGGCGAACTGCAAGGTAGTCTAATGGCTGGATAGCACTTGTTCGCCACCAAACGATTTCACGGACGTCGTAAATGTAAGGAGAAAACGAACGAAAAACAGAGCGTAGGAGCGAGCTGCAGTTCGCGAGCAGCTTAACCACCCATATCCCGGCTGACAACATGTTATAAGGTAGTAAATGCTGTTGTAGAAACTATGTTTATTTTAAAACCAGCTGAATGACCCCACCCCACACAGGTTGCCTTGATTGTAATTCTGGCCCAGACCGGCTCTTATGTTCCAGCCGAGGAGGCGAAAGTTGGAGTTTTGGACGCGGTTTTTACCAGGTATTATAAGTACAAATAATAGAGAACAAATGAAAGGCTCAAATTTACCTCACATTCTTATTTTATTGGTTTTGTCAGTCCTTTCTGGTGCGGCTTTAATGACAGTTGATAGGTAGTACTCTACTGTTAGGAGTCATTCTCCAATTATAGCGAATGAAACAGTTGTCACTGCATGGTTTCCAGGATGGGAGCTTCAGACAGCATTTACAAAGGGCAGAGTACGTTTATGGTCGAACTTCAGGTACGTTGTACTTACATACATTTCACCTTACTACAACTAAAATCGCCAAGAGAAACAAAGAACTGTTGGGTCTTGCCAAACCTGACAAAAGGTTCAAAAGGTTGCACGAGTCCTCGTACTGTAGTTTTGAGGTGAAGGTGAATAGTTCTTGAGTTCTATTAATGATTATCGCGTCGTTACTTTGCGAACGTATTACGAACATTAAGAATGGAGAAAAGTAAGATGTTTTGTAGTTATGTTTTGGCAAACTAACAATAAAGTAGGAGACTTGTTGTTGAGAATGCTAGCTGATTGTAAACTTGATTCTCTTCCGTTTTAGGAAACATCGGACATTATTGACCAGGCCACTCCAAAGTCACTGGTTATCTTGGATGAGCTGGGCCGGGGTACTAGTACCCATGATGGGACGGCCATTGTTTATGCTACGCTGCAGCACTTTATTAGTAAGGTATGTGTTCTAGACGTTAATTCCGTGTTCTGATCTTGCTGACATTGTACTCCAATCTCACCAGGGAGAGGTCGGTAGACGTTCTATCAAATGCTATCCATTACTCAGTCTAGTGTACGAGAGATAAACCGGATCTTTTTCATGCAAGTCAAGAGATCGTTTAAGGCTTGGAAATCTTAAATTATATGTTAGGGTATTCACCGCTTGTATTTGGTTATTTTCCTCGCCACGGCAGCGAGCAGATAATGGGGTGCTTTCTTAAGCATTCAAAAACGAGTTCGTCAATTTTTTTTTCTCACTGGTAGGTGTCCAGCCTGACTCTATTTGTAACACACTAGCCGTCACTGGCCCAGCTGGAAGTAGCCTTTCCAAAGCACGTTTCCAACAACCATATGGCCTTTATGACGTCACAAGAGCAACAGAGTGACCAACAGTGCCCTGAGGGAGGGGAGGGAGACCCTATCCCTTCAGTCACTTTCTTGTATCATGTGGTAAATGGCGCTGCTGGGAGAAGCTATGGGTTGAATGTGGCACGTCTGGCAGGAATTCCAAGTGAAATCCTTAACACGGCCGCCAAAAAATCACACGAACTGGAAAATCAAATCACCCATCGGCGGTAGGTAGTCTATGATTCATCTTATGACGTCCAATTTTGATATCCATAAGTAGTTTCCCGCGCATTTGTAGAAGGAAGTGATGAAGATGTGATAGCGAGTTTATATAAGTGCCATGAGGGCGATGGCGGTGAAACAGCACTTAAAAGTTAGTCGCATTCTTTTAAGGAAGCTTCACTACGATTATTTACTCTCGTAACTTTTTTACAGCATGCCAATTTTTCTGAACTCGTTGTCGCGTGTTTCCGTCCTCTAAAAGTAAAAGTCGCTTCAGCAAATTTCCCGTCGTAGTCGTGTAGTGACCTACAAAGAAAAGCACCAAAAAGTATGATGCAAGAGCTGCCTACCGATTTTTTGAAGCTGTCGTTGCTGTTACCGTTGCGGTTGCTTAATCATATGTCACGCCGTCACATGGTTTCGAATCTCCTTCTGGAGGCTTTCCCTTTTCCCTCACTTCAGTTTCCAGCCTTACATTTTTTCTTATCTCTGGTTTATCTCAATATGAGAAGTGTTTGTATCACGATGATCAGTGACTTTCAGACGTTGAAAGGGTTCGTCTAACACCTATAGGATAATTTGAGGTTAGATTAAAATTTTAAAACCGATACTGGAATAGAACAGCTAAGAGTAGTTTAGTCAAAATTGTCTGGCTTGTGTTTTTATATTTAGCGATTTTCTATTAAGAAATCTAATAACTCCATGTCTTTTAAAAAAAACCCTATAATTTACCGTATCTTAGTCTAATGTTTATAACTGTTAACCATGAATTGGGTTATAAATTTATACCCCCCCTATTACGACATGTGCAAGTTTTTATGTCAGTTCTCTTTTTTCTCCCTCTCTCTCCTTTCTCAGCTATATGAAGAGTATTTTTCAAGACATTTGTTCAAGCTCGATCATTAGTGACTACTGAATCTATTAGGAACTTGAGGGACTCTTTGACAACGTTTGCACCTGGTTAACACGAACAATCAGTTACTCCTGTAATTTTAACTTACAGAAATAGAGAAGCCCTTTACACAGTATTTAGTTATCAAGGTTCATTGAATATGGGGGAGTAAAAGCAATGTACAGTAGTATCCCGATTTCTCGAACACTCGGTTTTCGAAATTCCGGATAACTCGAACCAAACCCTACGTCCATTTACCACTCAAACGCTGAAATCTTACCCCAGATTTTTCAAGCCTGCTGATACTTTGAACCTCGTACTTGCTTTTCCCCTGGTGGTTCGAGAAATTGGAATTCCACTGGAGATCTTTTTTTCGTTTGTGATAAGTGTAAATAATGTCGCGAGGATAGAGTCAGTGCACTCAGTCATTAAAATACTCTAAACGTTTCTTGTCTGATGGGTGCATTGCACTCCCGAACCCCTTCCCTCTCCTCCCTGGATCCGCCACTGAGTGTCTAGCGCCTAAATACACGCAGATACTCGCATACAAAACACACAGATAATGTTAGTATTATCGTACCACCTGGGAGCATTAGTAATAAATAGTTTGTCAACCTTAAGAAATAAAACAAGTTGACCTAGATCAAGACGTTATATGGTAGAAAAGAAACGGGTGTAGCGTCAATCTGGAGTGGCGGATGGGGGTACTAACAAGTTGACAATGGAAACCACAAACCCTTACAGAGGTTCATCTTTCCCATCAACTCAGAGAAGAAAAGCAAAATTCTCTTTTGAAAAAGTCAAAACAATACCACATTTGCATGTTCATGAATTCAGGACTTTCGTGACGCTTTATATGACGTAATTAATAAAATTTAAGGTCACGCGATCATACACTCCCGCTATGCTGATTTAAGTATGGTTGGCCATTGTGAGATTCTGTTGTCAAAGTGTGCGCAGTTTCGAGAGCAAGGTGAATTCATTGATGTTTATTTAAAAGTGCGTGAAGAAGTTTTCTCAGCTCATCGCATTGTGCTCGCTGCCAGTAGCGATTATTTCCACGCCATGTTTGCTCATGGAATGAAAGAGTCGAACCAGGAAGTGATCGAACTCAAAGATGAAAGCATTTCAGCAGCTGTCTTTAAGATCGTGTTGGATTCCATCTACAGCGGAGATCTTCAAGTCAATGATGAAAACGTACTTGATGTACTTGTCGCAGCCGATCACCTCCAAGTTACAAGTGTTGTTCAACATTGTTGTGATTACTTGCAAACCCAGTTTGTTCAGCTTCGATTTGATGTGCAAACGTATAGTCAAATCTGCACAATTGCCGATCGACACGGTCTGAAAGACCTACAGGAAGCTACCCAATGTAAGATGGCCTCCATGTACAAAGAGATCTGTGAAAGTGAAGAGTTCTTGTTCCAAATGGACGCAGATCAATTATTGTGTCTTCTTAGTCGAGATGACCTCAGTGTTCCTTCAGAGACGTTTGTCTTCACATCCGTGATGCAGTGGATCAAACACAAGAAGGAAGAAAGGATGACAGTCGCGGCTAAAGTCATCGGAGGGGTTCGACTTGGGTTGGTGGACATCAAAGCAGTCATCCGAGAACTGAACACAGAGGAGATGCAACGAGTTCCAGAGATTCATTTACTTTTGCACGAATCACTTCTGCATACTTGCATGCCATCTGTGAGTTCGAAGTTTGCAGTAGAGAAATCCAAACTGCGTTCCACGAGTCAGGTATGTGAAGCTTTTATCATACAGTTATTTGAATGTAACTAAAAAAAATGCCCCTTTCAAATAGAATCAAACTGATATTGCTTTGCGCTTGGGTGAACATGTACGTGATTGAATCAATCCATAAAACAAGCATTTCCCACCTAAAAGCCGCATGGCTCTCAACCTGTCCGATATGGAAGCTACAACAAGGGACAAAAGTGTTAAGACATTTCTGTAAAATGGCCCCTTTTTGCATTGTGGACATACCTATCCCCTTCCCCTGTGTACCCCCACCCCCTTCCCGCAAAAGCGATGTTGTATTTTAGACCCTCAAGTCTTTCTTTTACTTCAAACAACATTGATTCGGGGGTTGGGGGATTTACGGCGTTTGAATAGAAGGAAATAATAAATGAATGAAATTGTTGATAAAAGCACCCGTTTCAGTTAGACAAGTGTGCCAACTACTTTTGTCCCTGATTGTAGTATAAGAGCATGGCCAATTATTTCAGGGGTTCCAAATGACGATTTCCTCCTAAATACGTTGAAAACACTCTTCAGGCTATCCAGAGTACTCTTAGATCCCTAGAAATGTATTCTTAAGCGGTGCTATAAAATTGGTCATCCTAGGGGACTTTGACTTTTTTCGAAATTACAAGAGCTTCAGTATTATTTTCCCGAAAATTTTAGACGCAATTTATATTTTAACGAATGTGAGAATTTTTCTCATTCCTATCTAAATCACACTTTTGAATTCGAAACTTTTAGGTTTCCTTTTTTTACGAAGAACAGCATTACTTGGGGAGTGAAATGAGGAAAATTAAGCTTCAGAAAATCCTAGGAAATTTATTAGATAGGTCTCGAAAATTGTACATGAATGGAACGGTCATCTAGAAATTTGAAGCCGCCTTCAAGCAATAGAAAACTGTAGGCAATATTTGCTTCTCCGAATAGATATTTTACAGAAACAGTCGTTGGATGCCCATGTTAATTAAAATAATGTTCCCTATGCTTGAGACGACTTATCCAACAAAGGTTAAAAACGCCCAGCGAATCGTAACAAGCTCTCGTCGACACAGTGTAATTATTCGAAATTATAACAAACTTCTTTTGTTTGTTTGGCGAATACCGGTATATACTGTATCTTCAATAAAATTTAGAGATGAAACAGCCGTGTTAGAAAGAGGTGGGCGAAGGGGGGTAAAATTGGAATTGGGATTTGCCCATTTTTAAGATTGGAACTGAATAGGATTCCGGGGGGAGGGTGCTGCCATATGTGGGCTATATAGGTATGTGCCGCTGTGAAGGATATGGTTTTCAAGCAGTTTACTCTAGGATAGGGTATATAAATCAGAGCGTTTGGGTCTAGAATAGGGTATCATTTTTCAGGAAACTGATCAGTTGGTTGAAGATTTTATCTAGACTAAGGATTGAGGTATAAGGTTTTGTTTCGCTAGACTGTGCTAGTGACCTCAGTAGTTTCTGGAAAACAGCTACACTAGGACAGGGGGGACTTGGGGAGTTTACTCTATAGGGTAGCAAAATTCAGCTGAACTAGCTCTGGTATAGGTTAAGGGTTCCAGGGTCCCAGCGGCACATCCCCACCCAGAAATTCCTTAAGTACCCCCCGATTGGATTTTGGTACATGCACAGTCAAACCACGTTAAAACGGACACTGAAGGGACCATAGAAAGTGTCTGTATTAATGGGTGTCCTTATTAAGCCGGGTAAATTTAGAGAAAATGTAAGGGTTTTGTCTCTCCAGGGACAAAGCAAACTGTCCGTATTAAGCGGGTGTCTGTAAAGCGGGGTTTGATTGTTTATGTCAGTATAATTGCAGACGTCTCCTACTTCCTTTGTCGCTCAAGGAAACATCTGCACGCAGGCTATACTAGGATTTGACCACGCATCTTTGCCACTGGGAATGGGATTTGAGGCAAACGTCGAATGGGACTCTGGAATTTGAACAAACTTTAGGTTGGAAAAAGGGACTTGTGAACAACCACCCCCCTCCCCCACCACCCCCTTCGCCCCTTTCCCCCTCCGGTATGCTTCTTAGTAGAAGACACAGAAATAAATATTATCTTGACTTGTCTTGACCTTCAAATGGTCATCTCAAAACGGCGAATTAACTAGCAACAATAATTATTCTTGCATTAAAAACCCACGCCACTGCTGTTTTTGGCTTTTCCTTAATGCTGGATTGGACGTCCAAAACAGACGCAAGAGAGGATAAATGAGAAGACCCAACTAAGTAATCTTTAACTTTCTCTTCAGCTCCTTGTTGCTGTTTCTCCTGGACAAAATATTGACTACTTTGATTTTGATCTTAAAATCTGGAAGCCACTGGGAATGTCAGGGGAAGGAGGCAGAACTGCAGGAATATCACATTACTGTGCAGAGACTGTTGGTAATACTTTGTATGTTGCCGGAGGTCGCCCAAATTACACTAACACTGATTTTATTTCTTGTTATGACTTAGAAAGAAATGTGTGGAAAACACACCCGTACTCTGTTGGAACAATCAGCAATATGTGTACCGTAGGAGACTACTTGTATACATTTGGTTCTAATTGTCGAAAGCCTCCTCAGCGGTATAGCTTGTCTGAGGGTCAATGGCAGAGTTTTGCAAACGTCAAGGGTACGAGGGGGATGTACTTCCACAATAGTGGAGCCACAGCGCTTCATTCTGATGTTTTTGTTCTTTATGGAAAAAGATTTAATGAAAAAGGTTATTGGTACGTGCGAAATGCCTCGTTACATTGTTTTGATCACGTTAGAAACGCTTGGGAAGAAAAAGCATCAACCTGCCATCCTCATTTTGGGTCCAGTCTTTTTGTAGTGAACGATAAACTTTACGTAGCAGGGGGTAAGGTTGATGCTAATTCCGAAGGTTCACTGTTTGGTGACCCTGCACCAGTGGAAGTGTATGATGAAGAAAACAACAAATGGTCGGTTGTTGACCAAAAACATATTCCAGAAAACAACCTTGGTGCAGTGGAAGTAGATGGGAGGGTTTATTTCATCATCAATAAATTTCCAATTGATAGTGGTATAAGAATCCCACCAGGGGAGTTGTATCCTGTTTCCTTGCACAAGTGGGAAAACCTAGGGAATATTTGCTGGACAGCCGCCCTCTGTTATGCACCAATAAAGAAAGAGAGCTTAAAAACAGGGTAACGATCATTTTGGTTTTAAATATTTCACTTCCTGCCATCCATCGATTCCTGAGGACAAACCAACCGACTCAATTCAACAAATTTACAGCCAGAGTCTCTAACAAAGTCTCCGTGTTTCTTTCAGCTACCCCTTAACGTGTTTTGACGGTTTTCCTAGATAACCGTTTCAAAACAACCAATATGTCTTAATGAGGAATGTAAGGAGCTGCACCCATATATAACTTAATTAATGGACCAAAGAGTATTTGTAGATAAGGAAAACACACTGTTTTTTAGTGTCATAAGATATTGTAAATACTTAAATGATAACGAGGACTCTTGGTTTCTGGATGCGCGACGTTAACAAGCTAATTACATTAGAGACCTTAGCCGTTCGAGGACGAGGACGACTACATGGCGGAGATTTAGCTTACAAAATGTTTTCGCGTATTCTCAAGAACTAAAAAACCTCGGAAAGCTTCATTGCTCACTTTCTTTTCATCAGAAACCTTAGCACGATTACTTTTATTGAAGGAGATTAAGCCCTCTCCCGATCGAACTGAATGATAAAACTTCTAACATTCGAAAATTTGTTTCCCCCACTATGTATGACATTCTCGCTAAACCCACTGTAGAATGACGACGATTGTCAGGTATTCCCGCTCAACTGACTCACCTTCAAGCGTGCGCACAACTTAGAACTCGTGGTCGTGCTTGCCTTACAATCTTAAGGTCTCTATTATCAACTGGATTTAGTACAAGTGCAATTACCTAATAAGTCAATGTTCCAGCACACGATATCATTTGTTTCTATCTTACTTGTATAAGGCCAGTTCTAGAATATGGTGCCCCCCTGTACCATCACGCACTGCCTGACTACTCAAGTAAGGATATTGAACGCATTCAAAAACGTGCTCTATCAAATATTTCGCCAGGCCTTTCTTACGATGACAGCCTGTCAATGTTCAACATGGCATCTTTAGAGGACAGACGCATAGATCAATGTGAAAAACTGTCTGATTCTATTGTATCTAATCCAGGCCATAAGTTGCATCATTTTCTCCCTCCCAAGAACTATTGACATTATAACCTTAGAAGACAACGCCACTTTGCAAATCCAGTCATGCGTACCAAGCGTTTTTCTAGAACATTTTTGCCATCTATGTGCAGGCGTTAGCAGCTTTTTTGTATAAAGTTTAATTCATCTAAAGTATAATTTTTATAAACTAGAATTCTAAAGTATAATTTTGTAGATTTTTTAGTACATTTTCATATTTTAAGTTTTGTATCAATTGTGTTTGTAAATTCATGCAATTCAGCCTTGGTGGGCTGCCATATGATTTGAATTAAAGCTATCTACCTATCTACCTACCTACCTACCTACCTACCTACCCGTGTGTTTCATGCATTTGTCGTGAGGACTTCTAAAGTTACTTGAATAATTTTCTCAATAAAAACTGCCTGGCAATTGTTTTTGTCTTGGAATATGCATTCATTGGTAATCTGGGGTGAATATGAGACTCGAGAAGGAACGGTTGCTAACGGGAACGCTGAACGAGGAGAATTAGAGACGATTGAGACGATAAGAGCGCATGAGAGCTGCGATCAAATGAGAGTATTAATCAAGTGAGAAGAAGGTGGAAATTAGTGCTCTTTTGAACACGCTAAGAACCCAAACAGAGGTTTAAAGAATATCGAATCCGTTCAACAACCAACGAAGTTGTACACAAACTAACTGCAGTAATCCGGCCGTTTTTTAAGACATGCAAAAACGACAAACAAAATTCAGATCTGTTTTTCAATAACAAGCCATACAAAAACGAAATTCAAATCCGTTTTTCAAAGTGATGCGAAAACGAGAAATGAAATTCAAATCCGTTTTCAAAGTAATGCGTAAACGAGAAACGAAATTTATATCCGTTCTTCAAAGTGATGCGAAAAGGAAAAATGAAAGACGAAGTTCAAATCCGTTTTTCGAAGTTAGGCGAAAACGAAAAACAAAAAGCAAAATTTAAATCTGTTTTTCAATGTCATGCGAAAAAGAAAAATGTAAGTGGAACTTGAATTTCATTTTCCCATGTCATCGAAAAACGGTTGGCATAGCCGCCCAGTCAATGAACGGGGAAAATCCCGTTGCGGAGTTGTCGCTTAAAGGAATGCTTGCACTCGCCTCTGCAGTAAAGGTTCTTTGATATACGGGGATTTCCCCCCTTCATTGACTGGGCGGCTATGCCATGCTGATAAGCCCCAGTAAGGGCAAAACAGCTGTCCATGGCTGCCACTGCCCGGGTGATATGGCTGTGCGCACGCGCGAGGTACTGGCCAGGCCGTGGATTGGTTTATGTGTGCCCCTTGCTTTAAGTTTGTCTTAGAGCCATGAGCCTCGAGAGGGAAGCGGGGTGAACTCGCGCCGGCGCAAAAATTGACCTGGTGTCATGTAAACACCCCGGGGACGTGAAAAGCGGCAAATCTCCAAATCAAAGATCCCATAGCAGTCTCTTATTTTTTCTTCGTTCGGGCTTCTGCCCTCGTTTCTTGCGACTGCGCCGTTCGCCCCTCACGCGTGCTCTCTGCGATCTACTGACTCCACTGTGACTTAGACTGCAAAGAGGGGACGGATAGGGGAGGGGAAGAGGGAGATAATTGCGAAAGGGTTGACATGGGAAAAGGGAAGGGAGCCAGAAAGTGGCGAAAGAACAGTCGACCGTGGAAAAAATCACTTGCCTCTTACAACCTAGCTTTTTTTAATCACTCCATTCAAAGTGAAGACGAAATCCACAGGGCATAGATAAAGTTTTATAATGGAGTTGCATTTTCAATAGAGTTCACGCTAGGGTAAGAACTTCTGTAAAGTAGGGATTTTAAAATGAGAAGATTCGCAGCTTAAAAAGTGGCAGCAAGTGACTAAGTTGGGGTCGCGAAAATCACATTTGCCCAAAAATGACTTGGATGGGGTCTATAATTGGCAACCGGATAATGAGATAGGGGTTCTGAAAGGTTAGCGGCAAATATCCAGCCAAAATTGGCACAACTATCCTCTCCCCTCGAGACCGATTATTTCTTAAGACCAGGATTCAAACTGTGTGCACCTTTGTACTAGTCAGTATTACCCAGTGTATTCCAGTAAACTGCAACCGAACGATTTCACCTAAGTTTTCATTGCAATTTATTGACTCTAAAAACTCGTCTTAATTGAAAGCAAAATCTACTAGCACTTAAAACTATGTAATTATTCATTATTATTTGCACTGGAATTCAATTTAGTATCATTATTTCACTAAAAGATTTAGCTGTAAGAAACATAGTGATAAACTTAATACACTTAAAAATTAACCTTTTTTATTCATGTCCTAACTCAGAGCCAGGCAGAAATCTCCTTTAGATAATTGTCATTTGAAAACATAGCGTACCGTCACTGCCTGCCTCGACTCAAGGAAGGCTCTAACGTAAACGTGAGCACGTATATGCTACGTTTGCTTTGCTCACTTAGTCATGTAGCAGCTGCTCGAAAGAGAAGTCACCAATGGTGCCTAACCCTGACCCCAAACAATATTAAAACAATTGAAAGAATGACATGTCATTGTTTCTTTCGACCGGTTAGGAGAGACCTTACGAGCAGCTCCTACACTACTCTCACTAAGCTCAAATCAGGTTTATTACGCATTCAACTAATCGTATCAGCAAGGAAAAAATTGTGTAACGGGTAAATAAGTTTATTAACATAGTTAGGTTTTGCGATCATGAAAAATTGACTGGACTGTTCAGGCCAATATAAAACAGAAAACACGTCTTCTATCAAAAGAACAAATTTGGTGTCAATCACAGACTTCTTCCGATTTCTTTTTATGATCAGCGATCTGCATTCTCTCTTAGCCGGACTAAAGTAGAAGGAAATTTGCTAAAACTTAAAAAAAAAAAACACACCCAAAGAAATGACTAAATTAGTTTACTGTTTCAAGAGGGGATTTCGCTGCAGCCTTCAACGTGTTTAACATCTCTTTGTTTACTGGTAAATAGCACAAGACAGCAGCTTTATGGATGGTTGTCAAATGTTCCCACTCTTGTAAAGAAATTTTGTACACTTCATTTGGTGGAATTCTAATTCCACTGTCAATTGGAAATTTGTTGATGATGAAATAGACCTTTCCTCCTATCAGTTCTACTGCATTAAGGTCGTTTGAAGGAATGTGGTTTTGTTGAACAACGCACCACGAGTTATTTTCCTCATCATAAACTTCGACAGGGGCTGTTTCACCTGAAGTATTCACACCCCCATTACCTTCATAAACCGAAACCTTTCCACCGGCCACATAAAGCTTGTTATTATCTACAAAAAGGCTGGATTCAAAGTGAGGAGACAAGGTTGAAGCCTTCTTTTCCCATTCATTTTTCTGTGGATCAAAACAGTGAACTACGGCCGGTTTTGCACTTATCCTATTCTGAAAGGGATCATATTTCTCACTGTAATATCCATGAAGTACATATATTTTGGAATTAATGCTCACTGCTGTCACAGAAAATAACTTTTCACTATGATCTAGTTTCTTAAAGAAAGGCAATTCGGAAGCACTTTGCCAAACATTCTGACTCAAACTATATCTCAGAGGGGGCTCTGAGCGGTCACCAAATACATATATATATTCATTGAAAGAACACATACATAGTGCTTCACTTACGAAATCGCACTGACAACAAAGAAGTGTCTCCCATACATTTCTAATCGTGTTATAGCAATACATGTCAAAAGAATCACCACCTCCTCCAGCAACGTACAAGTTATTACTGACAACTTCAGCACCGATGCATCCAATTGCATTATTCAATTTTGCCATGGAGGGCAACGGTTTCCATGATTTTGTTTCAGCATCAAGATACTTAGTTTCATTGAGATCGGAAACTTTCTCCTCCTCCTCCTCCTGTTGCCTCCCTTTGTCGTCTAAGCCATCAGGGAAAATTACAACGTGTACCTGAAAGAGGCCAAGCGCAAAACGTATGGATATTTCCAGACACTCAATGAACATTAATTGAAACCCTATTAAGAAAACTGTACATTTGATTTGATTAGGGATATGTGGCACTAACATTATTGTCTGATTATAAAGCCTGACTCAGACCGTAGAGTTGTAACACTGAGGTGAGAGCGTGCGGTTTATCTTTTGGGCACAACAGTTCAGTAGCTTGATCAGTACGCGTAAAAATATATCACATGTACTCAGTTATCACAAAAAAGTCATGAACAACAGCTATTTATCAAATAAAGGTTTTCTGCACTTACCGAGGTTATTGAACGTGGTCTTGTTTTCTCAACAGCAAACTTAGAGCTGGCCGAGGGCATGTTGCTATGCAGGAGTAGTTTTTGACACATAAGCATTTGAATCTCAGGCACTCGCTGCATCTCCTCTGTGTTCAGTTCTGCAACCACATCCTTGGTATCGACCAGCCCCAGTCGAACCTCTCCGATAACTTTAGCCGCGAATGGCATCCTTTCTTCTTTCTTGCATTTGATCCACTGCATCACGGATTTGAAGACAAATGTCTCGGAAGGAACACTGAGGTCATCTCGGCTGAGAAGATTTAAGAACTGATCAGCGTCAATATGGAACAAGAATTCTTTTCTTTCACAGATCTCCTTGTACACCGACGCCATCTTACTTTGTGTAGCTTCTTTTAGGTCTCTCAGACCGTGCAAATTAGCAAATGCAAGAAGATTGAGATACGTCTGAATGTCAATACAACCTTGAATGTATTCTTTGTCCGAGAAATCACAGCACTGTCGAACAATAATTGGCATCTGGAGATGACTGGCAGTTGCCAGAACTTCAAACACGTTTTCCTTGCAAACAAGGACATCTCCACGTTAGATGGAATCCAATAGGATCTTAAAACTCAGTGCTGAAATACTTTCATCTTTGAGCTCGATCACTTCCTGGTTCGATTCCTTCATTCCATTCGTGAACATTGCATGGAAATAATCGCTATTAGCAGCGAGAACATTGCGGTGAGCAGGAAAGATGGACTCATCCACCTTCCGACGAACGTCAATGAAGTCTCCGTTTTCTCTGAACTGGCTTAACTTGGACAAAAGATGCGCCGCCATTTTGTGAAGAGACAAGAATCGAGACATCGCCCTTTCTCGTTTTACGCAGCCTTATATGGGTCATTGACGTGTCATGCAACCATGGTATGAAAAATGACCAATATAGAGGTCGTTTCTGATTGATCACGCAACATTTCAGTCCACCATATAAGGTCATGTTAGAAAGAAGTACTAGTTAAATTATCTCACAGAAATATTTTTTGCGTGACCATTAAGCGAAAAAACATAGGTAGATTTTAAATGAATTAAACACTATAAGCCCCATGTTTGTGAGGAGAAAACTTGCCCCGGATAGAAGGGATCTCTTGCTCCAAAGCGTACGGTCACCGTCGGTTTTAGTTGACCACCACATAAAACAGGGTAGGTGTAGGAATGTCTGTTGCGGGTCGGTCACGCTCCGGTGAAGCCGACAAAGAATTAAATTATACGTAAGAAGCAAAATCTTACGAATATGACCCGTATCCAGTGAAGGGGCTCGATACAGTAGCATACCTTCCATCTTTAATTTGGAACTCCTCCTAAACAATACGCATTACTCGTACATTTTATTCAATGATATTATTATTATCATTTTTAATAATTACTATTATTATTATTATTGATATTGAGGAGCTATTAGTTATTCAGATCCAGGAGGCACTTTGGAGAAAATTAAACAACCTTAAACCCTTATTTTGCCGCAACAACGAGCGCTAAGTTTGCATCAGAGGGCCAATCCTGCGGACCAGAAACAAAACTCACAGTTAATCGATAGGCGTGTCATGACCTTTCCGTGTGAAACAAGCGGCAAACTTAGAACCCTCCAGAACATAATCTATCCGCCAGAAAGAAAAATTTATTGGAACAAGCAGCAGCATTTTAAGCATTTTAGTTTTTTTTTTTACTTCTGTCTGTTTCTTTTTATAACCAGTCTTCTTCTCACGGCTTTCTCAGAGACAATGCGCAGACCTTTCCACGGATTTTTATCAAATTTTGACATGAACAAGTTAGGAAAAACCTCTTTCAACTCCGCTAGAAAGAGCTCTTTTAAATCAGTAAAATTACCAAGTTTGGAAGTGATTTGTTAAAAAATCACAAACTGCTTTTACAGAAATTTGTATGGTGGGGGTTGCCTGACTCTCATAAATTACTGCATTACCCACTTTAATTAGCCTTTGCTATATCAGTGCGGGCGGAACATATATTTTTGGATTTAGTAAAATCCAACTAGTGGTCTATTATCAATGCTGCGTTCTGATTGGTTGAGCTACTACTAGGCTATATGTTATAGCCCACTAGAAGCGAAAAGCGCCGGCTTCGAAAACCAAAAAAATGGCAGCTGAATCGCGTTTTGCTTACTAAAGTTGTTTTGTCTCAATATTTTTGACCAACTAGTTGGATTTTACTAAAACAATTATTCCTCTCGCCCTCATGGCCTCTGAGTCAATAGCCCATTCGGCCCTCTTGACTCAGAGCCCATTCGGACCCGAGGAATAATTGTTAAATAGCAATGAATAGTCGATTAAGTCACTTGAAATCGTTAAATCCTGTTTACGTTGATATTAAAATAGTTTGTTGCAAGTATACAGGATATTGTGCAGAAACTCCAGATAAATTTTCCAATATAATTCTATTTTCTAGTATTCCACGCATAACAAACACATGGCTTTTGACGAGTAGTTTTCATAGAGTCACTTACCTTTAGTTGAAATCCCCCGACTTGACCTATGTGTCGATAATCAACCTTACACTCATTTTCTCGTACTCCTTTACTCTGTATTCCTCCTCCTCACAGATTACGCTTTCCATTTTCCGCCCGGCGGCGTATTCAGTAGTGATCCCACCCAGCTGACCCAACGGTGATAGCCTGTTGCAGTCGTTCAGATAGTGGGGAGCAGTGCGAAGTAAAAAGGAGTGCGAAAAAATAAAAACGAGGGAGGGGTAGAGGTATCGCTCCCTTTACTTCGCACCGCTCCACATTATCTGAACGCCTGGAACAGGCTACAACGGTGATAATCAACTTCACGCTTATATGTACCGTATTTATTCGAATAAGCGCCCAACCTCTAATTAGCGCCCACCTCGAATAAGCGCCCATCCTAAAGGCAGAAAAAGATAATAAGCGCCCAGCCTCGAATAAGCGCCCACCCCCTCCTCCCCCCAATCAAACTCAAATAAGCACTCACCCCCACCCCATCCACTTAAGTGAATAAGTTCCAATAAGAGACTTCCCCAAGGACTGAGTTTTTTTTCAGAGTATTTTACAGCAACCTTGCTTTGTTACTTCTTCGCGTTTTGTTATTAGCATTTATTGTTTTGTTGCAAAATAAACATACTTCACTTGCTGAAAATGGTGAAAATTTAATACGCGCCCAGCCTCGAATAAGCGCCCACCTCGAATAAGCGCCCACTCTCAAGGTACAAAAATTTAATAAGCGCCCAGGGCGGTAAATCGAATAAATACGGTATTCCTTTCTTCCTCACAATACAGCCATTTTTCGTCCATCCGTGAACCATACTGAACCATTTGTACCCTTCCTGTTATAACTATACGATCATAATTCTCAGTCTACCCAATTTGTCACTAATTAAGACCATATTTCTTCACAGTTTCACCACACTGAGTGTCTTTCACCAGTTTTTCATAGAGTTTCTCACTTTTAGTAAATCCTCTGTTTTGGCCATGTGTTGATAATCAACCTTACGTTCGTTTGCTCACATTACTTCACAGCTCCTTCTTTTCACCGATTACTCCTTTCATCTCGGCTCCCAGCGGTGCACTTACTACTGATTCTACCCATATGGTGAAAATCAACTTCACGCTCCTTCTGTACACTTATTAAATCTGTACTGCTTCCTTCCACACATTACAGCCATTTGTCTTCCACCCGTGCACCATACTGAACCATTTGTGAAACCTTCCTGTTCTATCCATACGATGTCAATTCTTCTGCTCACTTCTCACCAATTTACAGCATTTTTCTTCTCAGTTTCACCACACTGCACCCTTCAAATCTTATCCCCTTTCGTTTCCATTTATACATACACAAAGTGCTTAACAAATAGAGTAGTCAGGATGTAAGTCTTATCTGCCTATCTCTAGTGATCTGAACCTCCTTAAAGTCATTTCAAGGGTTTTCTAGATGATGAGCTTGTTGGAATAGAATACTTTGTTGGCTTTTTTTATCATAGTTACCGCACTCGTTGCTTTAGACAGAACCTGCAGATTTACGGTACACTATTTGGAAGGAGTTCACTTCACTCAAAAAGGCAATGAAAGGTAATGTAAGGGGCTTGAGCAGGTTTCAGCGACTTTGTATTTTCATTTAAGAGGATGGGGAATGGGAAGGTAGAAAACATGTAGTACATGACGTAGTGCTCTATAGCTCACGTGATCAGTATCTTGGTTTATGGCATATAGGATCACGCGATCACGCAATGCAACCATTTCCTTCGCTGATTCAGTATGGTGGCCCATTCTGAGATTCTATTGTCAAAGTGTGCTCAGTTTCGAGAACAAAGTGAATTCATTGATGTTTCTTTAAAAGTGGGCGAAGAAGTTTTCTTAGCACATCGCATTGTGCTCGCTGCCAGTAGCGATTATTTCCACGCCATGTTTGCTCGTGGAATGAAAGAGTCGAAACAGGACGTGATCGAGCTCAAAGATGAAGGCATTTTAGCAGCTTCCTTGAAGATCGTGCTGGATTCCATCTACAGCGGAGATCTTCAAGTCAACGATGAAAACGTTTTTGAAGTTCTTGTCGCAGCCGATCATCTCCAAGTTACAAGCGTTGTTCAACAGTGTTGTGGTTACTTGCAGACCCAGTTTGTTGATCAGCTTCGATTTGATGTGCAGACATATTGTCGCCTCTCCACGGTTGCTGATCGACATGGTCTAAAAGACCTTCAAGAAGCCACGCAGACTAAGATGGCCTCCATTTACAAAGAGATCTGTGAAAGTGAAGAATTCTTGTCCCATGTGGATGCTGATCAGTACACTCGCCTTCTTAGTCGAGATGACCTCAGTGCTCCTTCAGAGACATTCGTCTTCAAATCTGTGATGCAGTGGATTACACACAAGAAGGAAGAGAGGATGCCAATCGCAGCCAAAGTTATCGGAGTGGTTCGTCTAGGGTTGGTGGATATCAATGACTTGACGGAAGAACTTGACACAGAAGAGATGCAACGAGTGCCGGAAATTCATATGCTTCTCCATGAATCGCTTTTACATAACATCAGGCCTTCAAGTAGTTCCAAGTTTGCCGTAGAGAAAGCAAAACTACGTTCAACGGATCCCGTAAGTTTGAGTGTGTTTTTTATATGTATATACATATATAAGCGGGCGAGACGTAGATAAAACCGTAGAAGTACCTGGTAATTGTTAACGCGCGCGCGCATATTATAGTCCGTTAGTTTCGAGTGCTCACGTGTTGTGTATCTTTAAAGTAGAATTACTCGGATTTGTAACCATTTTTACAACCCTGATGAAGGCTGTTGAAAGCAGCCGAAATATAGGTTCATCGTGTTATGAATCATCTGGTTTATTCACTTGTGATGAATAGTTTATTTTCATGGAGACTGCCGTCTTTGTTGATGCTTGTGGCTTGATATATATATTATGTATATACATATATTAGTATGGATAGGTTTGGGCCGACAGGGTTGGTACAGGTGCAAGGTTAAGTTTGCATCCCTAGGAAAAAGAGAGCGTTTGCACCCAGGCCAGGCAAAGTGTGCGACGTTTTTGGCTCTTTCTTTTACAAGTGAATTTACTCCTGATCATCGCAACTTTTTCCACTGGAATGACCAATTTGTGTATCAGCCACTTTGAGGTTGCGCGGGAGACCGGGTCTTGATGATTGTTAAAGTGCATTGTGGGACGAATTTGCCGCTATGTTGAAAACGCGTCCCCCAAAACAGTCCCACAATGCACTTTGAAACTATCTCGACCTGGTCTCCCCCGCGACCTCAAAGTGGCTAATTGGTATCGCATATTCGACTAACATAAGGTAGAGATATTAAATTCTGCAAGAAGAATACTGCAATGCTGATCGTACTACGTGAAAATTAACTCTGCAAGACATCAACACGACACCGAAAGAACTCAAAACAGAGCGGGATTGTAGCCATGGACAGCTGTTTCGCCCTCGTTGGGGCTCGTCAGTATGGCGTAACAACCAGAAAGCCCTGGAACAGGCTATATACCAGTTATGCAATGCTTTTTTGTGGTATACCATGGATGCCACTTGTCACTTGATTTTTATCTGCAAATACACGAGCTTTTTTCGAGGCGGAGCATTCCAAATTCTACCTCGAGAAAGATTTTCATAAGTATTTTGTTCCATGCCAAGGAAAATACAGTAGCCACTGAACACAATTAATCGGTCGTAAAAGAGTTGGCTACAACGAATTTCAAACGAGAATACGAGCAGTGCCTTTTTCCTCACAACGAAATGCTTTATAAATGAAATTGACAAACTTGTGGATGCATCCGACCCCATGTTCACTGTTCTTAGACCTCTATCGGATCTCAACGAAAACACTGATCAACTTCGGTCAGTGGTCCTCAAAGTTAAAGCCAAGGTAAAATATTGGCTCTGGTATGTCTCAAACAATATTTAAAAGACACACCGGAAATGGTACTGCTTACTCAGTAAATCTCGGCAGGATTGAACTATGATCGGCAGCGATAACCGTTTGGGTTAATCATTGTACTAGGCTCGATTTCTGCCGTCTCCAGGGTCCGTGCGGGCTCATTTTCTCGAACAGCGGCTGGTAATCGAGCCTATCATTGTACCGGCTAGTCTACAACGGCTTTTCTGGTGATTGGCTGTCTTTTCCATGGAAAAGGAGTACATTTCCCATTCCTGAAGATGATCTTAATAAGCGATAAAAGGATATTGTTAAAAGAGAAATGCATTTACTACCTTAGTTATTAGTACTTTATTTCGCGGGGTTTTATTTTTGCGATTTGGCGAGCAAATATGAAGAGAGGGCATTGAATTTCGCGATTTATAAAGCCATGAAAAAGTCTCAACCTTAAAAAATTTTTGGATGAACTGGAACAAGCAAAATGTGAAATCTTTGCAAACTAATGTTATTTAAAAATTTAAGGCACAAAAGTGAGTGGCAGTTTGTGTTTGTCCATACATATCCTGTATATTCTGTTCCTTTAATTACATGTTAATTGTGATTTAAATTTTTTCAGTTTATATGGGTCTTATATTTCGCGAGTCTTTGATTTCGCGATTTTATAAAATCGCGAAAAACGCGAAATTTAAGGCCCGCTAAATTAAGTACCAAAGAGGTAAATACAGCAAGACAAAAATCATTTGTGTATACTGTTATTTCCTCGTTGACTGACAGAAATTGTCTTTTTTTCTTGGTATTCTAGGTCATTGTTGCTGTTCTCCCTCAGACCCATATGTTGTACTTTGATGTTAAAAAAAAGGTTTGGAAGCAGCTTTCATCTATAGCACCAGCACCTGAAACAAAAAATTGCTACTGTGCAGAGATTGTTGGCCGTGAGTTGTTCGTTTCTGGAGAATTCCCGGATGGGAGATCCTGTGTTTACCGTTATGACATAGAAACAAATAAGTGGCACACTCACGAGGATATTCCTCCATACCCACGAATCACCACCCTATGCGCTGTAAGCGACTACATGTATGCACTACCTTCGGATTGCAGTAAGCTACCGCAAAGGTATAGTTTTGCAAAACACCGGTGGCAAAGTTTCTCTAAAAGTTTCACAAAGAGTCCTCCCCACTACCCTCATTTTAACAGTGCCACGATCCATCACCAAAAGCTGTATGCACTTTATGGGCATAGACTAAACGAGTCCCTTTGGCAGATGCAAAATGCAACGCTTCATTGTTTTGATCCAGTGAGCGATATGTGGCAAGAGAAATCTTCAACCTGCAAACCTCACTTTGGGTCCAGTCTCTTTGTGGTGAATGATAGACTCTGTGTTGCAGGAGGTCATGTCGCTACTACCATGTGGCACTCGCTATGTGATGAGCAAGCAACTGTAGAGGTTTTTGATGAAGAAAACAATAAGTGGTCCGTTGTTGAACAAAACCGTATTCCTCAAAATAATCTTGGTGCAATGGAAATAGAGGGGAAGGTTTATTTCATCATCAATAAATTTCCAATTGACAGTGGCATTAGGATCCCACCAGGGGAGGTGTGTACGGTAAATCTGGGCGACTGGAAAAATTTAGGAAACGTTGACAAAAATGCAGCTCTTTGTTACGTACCTTTAAAGAGGGACAGCGTTAAAATGACTGAGAATACTTAGCAATTACTCTATTGCATGAGGCTCAGTATTATCTGAAGAATTATGTATATCGAGGAGGATGTTATCCACCGAGGGTAACATTTCCTCAATTCTCCAGATCATAATGACCCTTTCGATAGATAAAACTTTGCCGAAAAGCAGCCAGGAAGCGCTGCGCTTTCAACATGTAAACTTAAACAGTAAATGGCTCAGTGTGTGTTGGTTAACAAATGGTAGACGGCTCAACGTATACTGTTGAGTTTTTTACAATAACTGAGCGATTTCTTGCTCGCTGATTGGTCCAGTGCTATAGTCGATACAAACGATGAAAAGACGTGATGGTGGCGCATTTTGTTTTTCTCTTCCTTGCGCGCACGATTTTCCGAGAAACTTCAACGGAAATTGACGTCAAAAACTGTCTATGTTATTGTAAAAAGCAAGTCGACAACTATTTTCCATAGTCTATACTCTTGTCAGTCATAGAAATGACGTCAAAATGTTCAGAACTTTGCAGTAAAACCCGACTTTCCTGCGACTCATGGTTGTGACTTGACTTTTGAACATTTGACGTCATTTCTATGGTCGATTTAACAAATACGGTTTCCATTTTGTCGTGCGTCTGTTCAAAATAGATCACAGATGACTTCAAAATGTGGTAAAAACAAAAATTAAAGTGGCACATGATATCATGATTTCTAGTTTTGCGATCGGAATGAATTTCACTTGACAATGACGTCACAATTGTTTTAGATCGAAGTCACTCAGTACACGATGTGAGATGTCAAATGCAAGAAGTCCTCCATGTCCAAGAAAATACGCTCTAAAAGGAAAGAATTTATTCATTTCTACATCAGTTATGCCGTCATTCCTAACCAAATTTACACCTCCTTGAGAGACTTTCGTCTCAGTAATGCAGAGGATCAAGGAGTGCAACTGAGAAGGAGCAGAGGAAGTGGGCCCAATTAAATTCGGGACGCTCATCCTCTGCTAAAGTAATCGGCTATATTGATTTTTCCCATTTGTAATGAATTACAGCGAATAAGCTTCTCATAAAAAGATCATAGTAGAGGAAACTGCTCCCGGCAACTTCAAACCTTATATTCATCTCCTCTACCCAAAATCAAAGTAGGATAAACTATGTAAAGGCCCTGTTAAAAGAATTATTATTATCAATTATCGGCAAAAATAAG
>CALNXK010000022.1:2125000-2150000 GCA_942486035.1 Porites lobata | reverse complement strand
ACAGTGGAATTAGGATCCCACCAGGAGAGGTGTATCCTGTTTCTTTGGATGAGTGGGAAAATTTAGGGAAGGTGGCCAAAAATGCAGTTTTGTGCCGCTTGCCAGTTAAAAGAGAAGACTTAACATCTGAATGACTCACTCTATGAAGGTTAAGGTTATAAACCAGGGCGTCCACAATATCAAACTAAAATCAAACACTAGTTGAGAACTTTACACACAGATTCAGTTTACGTCTCTGCTTGGTCACAGCTTTCCTTTAAGTCCCAGTAGCACATGAAGGTTGAGAGACCGGAAATTCAGTAAATAAGGTTAACATAGAGATTTTTGTCTATATTGACTTAAGTGAAAGAGCACACCTAATCGCTTATCATACACTATCAGGTAAAGGACAAGTGGCTACCTTTAAAAGTGGGCTGATTGCTAGAGATTTTGTTTTCAATGAATTGTTGCTAGCTGGCGATTTTCTCGGGACTGCGGTAACTGCCCGCTAAATAGGAAGCCACTTAACAAACGTGTGAGTGCACCAGCACTGTACAGTGTATTCCAGTTGCAGGTTTAGGATTGGGTTCGTCAACAATTTTTCCTCTCTCCCGTGACTCTTGCATTCAACATGGTCGTCTTCTTACGAAGGGTGGCGTAAGGGGGATACGAATACCGCAAAACCGCTCAGAAATGCGTATAAACACCGCACAGAATAACATGAGAAAACCACAAACCGCATTAAAATTACCCGTAAATTTCTCAATTCTGGAAACTGCTTGGTTTTGTAAAACCGCAATACCGCAACTTCAAATGAAATTTCCGCAAAACGGCACCAAAAATCGAGCAAAACCGCATCACCGCAAACCCTTATGCCCCACTCCTTATACCCATCAGGCGTGCTATCCCTTTTAGTTATACCCCGTGGGTCTTTTCCAGGGTCTTTCCACCTAGTGCTCGCTTCTTTGTCCAGGCGAACGCTTCGGGCAGGGTTCACTTAAATCGAGAGCAAAAAGCTCAGGGAAAAGGCTAAGGACCTTTGTTAATTATCATTTTTAGGGTTAAAAGTGTGTTTACAGGGCAGGGCATCTTGTTCCTGTAATATTCTCGCGAAACCAAATACATTAGGTTTAAAAAAGTTTATTATTATGTAAACATGCATGAACTGTGACTATTCTAGTAGAAAACATAGTTCCGAGATCGAGAATTAATAATGCCGGGTAGTTGAACTGGGTGAAGTGCAATTTGGTCTGAAATCATACGCGTGATTTCAAAATCGAATTTGAAATCACAAAAACAGCAGAAATCATCATTTACAGCAACCGTTATTTTTTCTATACTGAACTAGGATTTGTTTAGGCTACAGGTTCTTTTTTTCTGAAAACGTTTGCGAATCATTGAGAAAAGCGCAGCATATAGTTTTTGATGCTCTAAATATTGTAATGAATCTATAATGGGGTGTTAACATAGCCAGATTAGACTTGAACTAGCTTTATTGATATAAAATCCATGGATCCTCTGAACTTCAATTATTTAATTAGCTCTATGATAAGTATTAAGTTTTTGGTTATTTTGTTGTATTGTGCATGTAAGGCTCAACATTTTCTCTAAATTTAAATAAATTTTCTCTGATCAACCATACACGTTTGTACTATGTTGCCGTACACTTCTTTTACGGTTAGTTTACCAGTGTTGTCCTTGACCACAGGATCACTGAATGCGTCATTTTCGTGACTAAACCTTTCTAAGTTCTAGAAAATGTCAAATTACTTAAATATTCAAAATGATAAGATAAACCATCATTTAAAAGAGAGGAGAAGTGTGACGTCACGTTACCACGGTAGCACTATTTCTGGATGACAACAAAACCAACGACGACGGCGACGGCAAGGAGAACGGCAAATAAATTAAATGTTTATGTTAACAAACAACAACTTTGCACGTGAATCTCGCTATTTTGTACATCTCTTTGCCATCTTGCACCACTACGACATGGAATTTCCTTATTTGACGAGCCCGCTTTATGGAGTAGGTGAACTGAACACAAAAATTGTCGCTTTCTTTTTCTAAACTTAGATAACGACAGATACGGTCTCAAAGAAAATTTCGCTAAGATTTGCCAAATTAAATGAAGTTGAATAAGATCGGTGAAGTTTGAAATAGTGCGAATAGACTTTCAAGTTACTTAATCGGCTCGTTGTCATCCAAACATTTTGCTACCATGGCAACGTGAGGTAAGGACTTCTCCTCTCTATTGACTGATATGTTTATATCGCAACAGTTTATCTTTCTGAAATCAGCCGAATAAGCACTTTAATGCTCGGACATCTTGTTGCCAACAAGACATTGTTTTTCTTTTTTAAACAATCCCTACCTTTAAAGTTAATTGCATGTTAATGAGCAAAACCTTAATAATCAGATAAAGGAAATTTGCGATTAATAGAAGAAAGAAGAAGAGAGAAAGGAGGGAGTACGTCTAAAACGAGAAACACAAGGAGGAGTAACAAAAAGCAGAACCGGAAATAGTCAGAACTAAAGGATAAAGAGAAGTCAGAGAAAATAAACAAGACAAGGAGACCGCTAGAAAAGAGGAGAAACATTACAATTGTAATTCTGTTAGTCAAAACAGATCCTATTGCCCTCTTCTGAATTAAGTTCTCTCTCACTGTTCTCGGAACAAGTCCATGAAGAGAATCTGCACATTGTCTGCACTCATGGGGGTCAATCAACAACCTGTCCACCCTTATGTTATAAGCGACTAAGTGTATGTGTTGTGGCTCGATTTTTCCTTGGTTTGCTTTTGTTTCAAACTCATGATCATATATCACCATGCCCAAAAACAAAAGAAAAAAATAATTTTAAATTAAGTAAAAACCAAGAATAAAATTGAACCACAAAATATGCAATTTGTCCCGGGCCCTGGATCAGTATGTTACATAAAAGGTATAGTTTTGTAAAACGCCGGTGGCAGAGTTTTTCTAGACTAAATAGTGTGACTTCGCACTCTAAACTGTGACAAAGAACAGGCAAATCATGAAGACGTTTACACTGTATGCCTCGAGTGGGCCGGGGGCACATGTGAATGCTTGTATACTGCGCTATCTTTTGCGATTTATTAAGTTGGTGTTTCATATTCTGACTTTAACTCAGCCAAGTGAAAATACATCAAACGCGAGATGCATTGTTTCATCCGTTATCCAAACAGCTAGCCTGAGAAAACAGACGACATCTCGCGACGCCACTGAAGGTTTCCCCGCGCAACAACGTCTGAGAAATGAGCGCAGAAATTCCATACTGATGACGCGTCACTACCTAGATCTGGGTAATTCTTTTGATTGGTCGTTCCGCGTGGGACATTTGCTTCAACCAATCAGAAGCACTATCCAGATCTGGGTAGTGACGCGTCACCAGTAAGGAATTTCTGCGCTCATTTCTCAGAGGTTATTTTGCCAGGAAACCAGTGGTGGTGTCGCTAGATGTCGTCTGTTTTCTCAGGCTACCAGACAGCGAAAACTCGCGATCATGCGGCTAACAAAAGGGAGTAGAAGCGCCCATTTTTTAGATGTCTGTATATCGGACGAAGTAACGTCAAGGTGTCTGATTTACGTCTCAGAGAAACAATATAAAGCAGTTAAGAAAAATACTTGAATTTTTTTTATTATTTTTTAAAGGTTGAAAATTACGATCCTTTAATTAGAATTGACCTTGCCTCTTGACAGTCAGCCGCTTAAAATTGACTGGTTGACTAAGCTTAATAGCTTTCAGCAACTATTTAACGCTGATGTTTAAACAGTATTTAGCTAAAATACTAAGCCTCAATAAATCTACAAAAGGGTAGGTAAATTATTTACAATACCGAAAAGTTTTCCTTACCCCGAATCCAACTCTGCAGCGTATATTTAAATCATTCTCTAAAAACTTTAAGGAAGAGAAACGTTACGTTTCTAGCACGTAGAATTAAGTGACATAGAATAATATTAATGAGTGTGCCAAATCTTGCTTATATCGAACGGTATATAAAATAGGTTGTCCCTAAAGCAGCCCACTGGGTTATTTTAGTTTCTTTTAGTTGCCCAACAATTGTGCGAGCACATGCTTGTCCCGAGGTGAGAGAGTATAACGACAAGTGATCGTTAATAGTGAAAATAAACGGATTAGTTGCGTTAACAAAGCTGTTGAAACAATAGAGAAATGCGATTCCTTCGTGCCAGTCATTGACAGAGTGTGTAAGGCTTCTTCATCGAAAATGATTGGCTAAAACTTTTCCATTAATTAACTACGGACGTGATCGAAAAATTCAGAGGACAAATTAAAATGCAGAAGGCAGAATTGAGAACAACAGTTGTTTGCCTACAAATTAAAAACACCTATAAAATCACTTTATGCCTATTAAAGTTATCCACTGCCATGAATTCGGGTGAAAAGTCATGAAAACAAGCCAAAAATGGTTAAAAATGAGTAAGGTAGTCATTGCCTGGAAAATATGGACGAAAGGCCAAAATTGACGTCAAAGTGCGCAACTCAAACAAGGCTTTGTCATCTATTTAAATACTTTCATTAAAGAAATGTTACCGCGGAGATGCACCAAAATGGAACATTTGCTTTACACCAAATTCATGTCAGGAGAAGGTTTAGGTTGATGACTATTCCAAGCGTCGAACTTGGAATGCAACTCTGAACAACTACTAAGTGACTCGTCATATGACCCGTCATTACATCCCGATAAAATATCTCTTAGTTTACTTATCTAACCACTTAAGAACATCCTCTTAATTTAAAGCATAAATCAAACCGGGTAAGAGTTTACTGGATCAAAGCTAAAATTTCCATTGCTTGCATTCTTAATGTTTAACAACACTAAAGCAACAAAAAAAAATTCCTCCAAAAAAAGCTGATTATGCCTCCTTGCCTAAATGGCCTCGTCTGATTGCTTTCCCAAAGCGGCGATCTGAATTTTCTTTCTGAATATTTTCAAGAACCTGAAAAAATTTTAGGCGCACCCAATTAAAAAAACCTAATTCGATAAGAGGTTACTTTTCCATGCTACCGCGGAGCACCTCGCTGCGGCCTGTACTGTGCTTAACATCTCTTTGTTTACTGATAGGTAACACAAGACAGCAGTATGAGAAATTTGTTCCAGTGAATTTTCCCACTCCCGTAAAGATATTTTGTACACTTCATTTGGTGCTATTCTAATGCCACTGTCAATTGGAAATTTGTTGATGATGAAATAAACCTTCCCTCCCAACAGTTCCACTGCACCGAGTTTGTTTGAAGGAATGTGGTTTTGTTGAACGACACTCCATGAGTTGCTTTCCCCATTATAAACTTCGACAGGTGCATCGCCACCTGAAGGCTGTACTCTAAGCCTCAGAAACATTTCACAAATAGCAACACTTCCACCAGCCACATAAAGATTGTTCTGATCTACAAACAGACTGGAATTAAAATGAGGATACTTGGTTGAAGCCTTTTGCTCCCATTCATTCCTCAAAGGGTCAAAAACGTGAACAACGGCTGATTTTACAATTACCTTAGGTAAGGCAGGATAGGACGGATCCTGCCTATTTTCTTTGTAACATCCATGGAGAACATATATTTTAGATCCCATACTGACTGCCGTGGCAAGTACTAATTTTTCCGCTTTGTTCAAAAAAGGCAATTGGGAACCACTTTGCCAATCATTCTGAGCCAAACTAGATTTCTGAGGCAGACCTGTGTCACTAAATACATATATATATTCATTGACTGAACTCATACAACCTACACGGAAGCACTCATTGTTCTGAAAATGTGGGAGTCTTTCCCACACATTTCTAACCATGTGATAACGATACATAACATGACTACAAGAGTCCCCCTCTATTACAGCTAAGTACAAGTAATTGCCAACAACCTCTGCACAAACACATTGAGTTGCATGAACCAATCGTGCCATGGAAGGAAACGGTTTCCATGATTTTGTTTCGGTATCAAAATACTTCATTTCAGTGACAACGGAATCTCCCCTCTTCTGCGGAGTAGACTGATCGCGGAAAACTGCTACAAGTACCTGAAATGAAACGATCAGCAAAAATAGCATTAAACTGATGAAAGAGGTCAAACCCGAAACGCTAGAAAATTTCCAAATTTCCTTTTTTTGGATCATCCTTTGTAAAAAATAATATAATTAACAATTAATGAATGAGGCTGAGTATCTTTTGAAGAATTATGGAGATCTCGCAGGCTGTTATCCGCCTCGGCCTACGGCCTCGACGGCCGGATAACACCCTCCTCGATCTCCATAATTCTTCATATGATCATGATACGAAAGCCGAATTCAATAATTGTTTTTTTATTCATTTAAAATAATTCCTAGTTCAAAAACATGGCTAAAACATGCTTACCTCCATCTATTCATCGTTGTTAAGTTCATCTTTGATAGTTCACGTTTTGGGTTATTCAGCTCCGCAAATATTCTCCAAACAGAAGATGTCGCCCTCCGAGTTGTCTTTTTGCTGCTTTGCTATGATTTTAGCCATTATTTCGCCTAGTTCCAGCTGTAGTTCTTACTCTTGAAACTTGTGAAGTGTCCGCATTTTTGCTTTCACAACCAAAACAACTCAACCTCGTCCCAAGGTCTTCTCCGTTAACAGTGCACTAACCTGTAGCGGGCTGCATTTTTGACGTCATTTCCTCGGTAAATACAAAATTCTTCCAAATTTGGTCATCAGTAACTGGTTATGGTGAATTATGCGTGTGCTTTTGGCCAATCAGAATTGGGGAAATATTTTGAATGAATAATGATAATTCCGATTGGCTAAAAGCACAGGCATAATTCACCATAACTACTTACTGATGACCAAATTTGGAAGAATTTTGTGTCTTACGAGGAAATGATGTCAAAAATGCAGCCCGCTACGGGTTAACGCACCGTTACAGAGAAGACCTGAGGACGAGGTTGAGTTGTTTTGGTTGAGAAAAAAAAAAAACGGCGGACATTTCACTCGTTTCAAGAGTAAGAACTACAGCTGGAACTAGGCGAAATAATAGCTAAAAACATGGCAAACAGCAAGAAGACAACTCGGAGGGCGACATCTGCTATTTGGAGAATATTTGCGGAGCTGGACAAACCTAAACGTACACTATCGAAGATGAACTTAACATCGATGCAGGTAAGCACGTGGCTAGATTCTAGAATATCCGTCCACTTAGTCGTTAATCGTTACGAGCTGCTACCGCGGTCGGCAGTCACCAATTTACCTACACACACGCAGTCTCTTCGGGAGCTGCTACCGCGGTCCGCAGTCACGCAGTCAACATTAAATGTAACGGGTGTCCGGAAAACTAAGACCTAAGACCTAACACCCGGAAAACTAAAACCCGGAACTGAACTGTTCTGGCCACTGGAATATTCCCCAAGAACTCTGGCTACCGCGGTTCTCAGTCCGCAGTTCACTGAAGCGAAACAAGCACACATAATTAGTGATATACCTCCATCGTCAATCCATATAAAACGAAACAAGTACACTACTGTACATGTAATATACCTCGTTCTTTAATGATAGACATTTAGTCCCTAAAATTTAAAATATATAACAAAGGTCGGGCAGACATTTTGCACGATCGATGTCGATAAATACGCCTGCAATACAGCCTAGGCACCCACACACTTTTTTGACGCAGCATTTCAGAAAAGCAGTCTAAAGTTTTCCGGGTCTTAGTTTTCCAGGTCTTAGTTTTCGAGAGTCTTAGTTTTCCGAGTCTTTAATTGTGGCTAGTATCTCTTTAATAGTGCCACAGTGCTGGAATTCCCTCGTGCGTGTCAGTTCGTTGAATAACTGCCATGTTGGATCTGCCTGATTCTCATCCTCCTTAGTCACACTTTCTCATGTTTACAATCCGGGTTTTATGGGTCTTAGTTTTCCTGGTCTAAGTTTTCTAGGGTCTTAGTTTTCCAGGGTCCTAGTTTTCCGGGTCTTAGGCCTTAGGTCTTAGTTTTCCGGACACCCAAATGTAACTGACATTTAACGATACGCGAAATACGAAACAATTAGTCTACCGCATAAGCAACTAACAAAAGAACATGAATATACCTCGTTCTTTTCACCAAATATGCGAGACAATTTCGATTGCCTGGCATTAAACGATACGCGAAACACGAAACAATTTATTCTTAAACTGGGAAACGAGGGTGTTTTGATTTTGTTTTGAAAGAAATTCAAAAAACAACAATATTTGCAAAAATTTGTTACTCATACATGTGGTGTCCAGTAGAATGCATGATCACGAAGATAGTAGTTTGGACTTCACACTATACCGAATAGGGTTTTTGTGCCAACGACGAAAAGCTACCCGGTACATGAACGTCACTTATCAGAAATGTGAATTTTTTAAGCCAAACAAGGTCAATTTATCAGAAAAATTAATTAATTTCGGCTAACTTTTACCAAGAGGCAAAGTTTTCTCTTGTCGTTTACTGTTTGTTATTTTCATGCAAACAGTAGCAACCCCGTGTCAGATTCATCCAGGGTAAGAATTATTTCATTCCCAAGTACGAGAATGTGTCAACTTGAATTTGCCGTTTTCCGTAAATGTGAATCTCTAACATGTAGCATTAGACACACATGATGGAGCAGGAAATTAACTCTGGAGTGAAGAATCAGAAGAACCAATTACCAGAAGCATTTTCAAAGCAAATCTTCACTCGCGAGATTGGGCTACCTGTGCAAAGACACGTCAGGTGACAGCTTTCTTTGGAAGTACCTTTTAGTTCCTTTTGATATTGCAGAATGATCTTAATTTCAGCAAGGAAGCGAATCGACCTGCAATGTGATAATTTATGCGAAGCACAGCAGAAAAAGCCTGATGATGAGGATTAAGGAACCATGCGCTTGCACAGAGGATAACTTCATTTGTTTCAACCAGTTACCCACGCAATACTTAGTCACGATCGAAAGCTTGTTTAGGTAGGAAGTTGTGTTGTACTTACCGGGATCATTGAACGTGGCCTTGTTTTCTCGAGAGCAAATTTTGAGTTGGGCGAAGGCATTTTGCTATGCAGCAGTTTCTGACACATAAGAATTTGAATCTCTGGCACTCGCTGCATCTCCTCTGTGTTCAGTTCTTCAACTACATCCTTGGTGTCGACCATCCCCAAACGAACCGCTCCGATAACTTTAGCAGCGACTGGCATCCTCTCTTCCTTCTTGTGTTTGATCCACTGCATCACGGATTTGAAGACGAAGTTCTCTGAAGGAGCATTGAGGTCATCTCGACTGAGAAGATTCAACAAGTGATCAGCGCTAATATGGGACAAGAACTCTTCAGTTTCACAGACCTCCCGGTACAACGACGCCATCTTACGTTGTACAGCTTCCTTTAGGTCTCTCAGATCGTGCAAATCAGCAAATTCAAGAAGATGGAGATATGTCTGAACGTCAATGCCACCTTGAATGTATTCTTTGTCCAAGAAATCACAACACAGGCGAACTATGATTGCCATCTGAAGATGGTTGGCAGTTGTGAGAACTTCAAACACGTTTTCCTTGTTAACAAGGAGTTTTCCGCTGTAGATGGAATCCATTACGACCTTAAAACCCAGTGCTGAAATGTTTTCATCTTTGAGCTCAATCACTTCCTGGTTTGATTCCTTCATTCCGTTGGTAAACATTGCATGGAAATAGTCGCTATTAGCAGCGAGAACATTACGGTGAGCAGGAAAGATGGACGTATCTACCTTCAGACGAACGTCAATGAAGTCTCCGTTTTCTCTGAACTGGGCTAACTTGAACAAAAGGTGCGCTGCCATTTTGGTGATGCGATCTCAGTGTGTCAAGACAGAGCCCTGTCGTTTCTAAGAGTCTTCAAACAGTCTTCTGTCTGTCATTTAGGTGTCATACAACAATGGCAATGATATGAAAAATGACCAATGAAGGGGTAGTTTCTAATTGATCACGAAACACTGTCCCTGCTTTTTTCAACCCACCATATTAGGTAACATTAAAAAGGAGTAGTTAAATTATGGTCTCACACACTTCAGACAATATTTTGTGAGATCGACGTAAAACAACATAGGCAGATAAAAAGTGAAACCCGTTTATATGGAGAAAACTTGTCCCGGGTCACGGAAGGGATCGCTGATAATTTGCTCCAAAGTTTCAGTACAGCCACCACGAAGGCACGGTCACGGTCTGTTTCTTTGACGACAGAGGAATGACTAGCCTGTTGCGGGTCGGTCACGTCCCTGCCAGTGAAGCCACAGAAATAAAGTCGCAGACAAGGGCCAGATTGCATAAAACCTTGTTTTAAAATAATAGTTACGAGTTCCCTTAATCTTAAGCTGTTTTTGGCAACCCGACAAAGGTTCCCAGCCAAGAATTATATTATACATAAGGAGCAATTAGTTAAGGTAGATTCAGTATTTATGTAGGCATACCTTTCATCTTTGAAAGTCTTATACCTAGTAAACAACACGCATTACACTGCACGTAGACGTTATTCAATCATATTATTATTGTTCCAGTTAGGGATCTAAATGTAAGGTAATGTAAAGTTATGAGTTTTGATTGATCAGGTCGAGCTCTTCTGACATAGACTTGAAAACGTTTGCGACTTGTTGGCAAAAGTGCAGCATTTTGTTTTTTGAGATTACAAATATCGTAATTAATCTATGGGTGGGCGTTAATACGGGCGGATTAGGCTTCAGCTAGATTTGTCAACATGAATTGCATTCTCTTAACTTGAATTGTTTAATAATTCATTACTATCATGATGAGTAAGTTTTTCTTCAATGTACTACTCAACATTTTCCAAATTCAAATAAAATTTCTCTGATCAACCATGTACGTTAATCTGCTTGTACTATGTGTTACCGTTTACTTGTTCCACGGTCATGAACCAGTGTTATCCTTAAAGGGGCTAGATCCGACGCTGTTTGCTATATTTTTAAAAAGCTAGAACGTCTCTTCGCATTAATTGAAATTAAACAAATAATGGTTTCCTGTCGTCTGTCGACTCGTAACGGATAACAAGGATGAAAGTGGTCTTAAACTTGGAAAAGTTTGACCAACTTTTTCAAGTTTCAATGCTATGCCCGCAAAAAACATTATTATGGTTATTGTTTACTGGTGAAATTTGTTCGATATCTTCTTTATAACTCTACAGGAGCATTTTGTGTATATGGTAAAGTCGCTAGACGTGAGCAAAGAATTGACCTCAAACAGTGATATCATTGTGACATATCCCCTTAACGTCCTTAACCACAGGGATAGTTTGATACACAGTCTTTACAACCCGGTCAGTAACTCGAAAGTAGACGGTTTACAGTTTCAGACTCACGAGTCGAGTTTTCTTCCTGAAAGGCAATTTTGCTATGTGGTTTTGTGTTACATAACTGCGTGGCCTCTGGCAAGAAACATCTATTCATGACGGTTCCATAACTGCCTCTGCCCTTTCCAGGTGATATGGAGGTGTGCATGCGCAAGGCGCTGACCATACCTTGGAAACAGAGGTGATAGTGTGTGTTTCGTTGCTGATTTTAATACTCTGTAATACCAAGTAGAATAATAGTAAATTGATTCTTACGAAGATTGAGAAAAGAAAAAAGAAAGGAAAAATCGAATGGTAACGAGCTAAATCTATTTTATGAAACACCAAGGCAGAAAAGCGAGGGTGAGTTCTTTAATTTTTTGTTTTGTCTCATTTCGAATGACTGTGTCACAATTAGGTCATGAAAGGAACGTTAAAACCATCGGTTTGTTAACCAACCCTTTCTCTTCCTCTATCATTCCTGGCTTGGGAACGAGATTACTGGTGAGCTCAATAGTCCATTTCCAAGTTTGAACACGCCTTTGTTTTAACTGTGAAAGGTTTGAACCCAGGAGTCATTTCAAAAGTCGGGGGAAGGGCGAAGCTTTTGTTTTGAAATTGATTTTTTCTTTCTTGATTCCCACGCAAGTAAAAGTTGTTATTTGTAACTTGCTGTTATTTGTTTACCCACGGAGCACTTAGGAGCACCTAAGAACTCGTTAAAATGTGTCCGTGCGTTTCAAATCGAATTGAAGTACCACCGCCCTGTTAGCTCAGTTGGGAGAGCGTCGGTTTGCCGAGAGGGAGGTCGCGGGTTCAAACCCCGGCAGGAACGACACTCACGGTCTTTAAATAACTGGGAGAAAATACTGCCTTTGTAATGACATCTGCAAACGCTGGGGACTTTCTAGGCTTCTCGGATAAGGACGAAAAACCGTAGGTCCCGTCTCACAGCACTTTTACTGATTTGTTCTTGTGGGACGTAAAAGAACCCACATCACTATTCGAAAAGAGTAGGGGTAGTGGACCCGGGTGGTGTTGCCAACCTTTACGAGTTGTGGGATTGGGTAGGGATACCATTATGGCTCTTGGTAGGGATGGCACCTCGCATGGGACCTGAGTCCCGTTCGTGCACATTCCTTCTGGGTAGGCCTGTGTCCAGAAAAGGGGACAAATACAAATTTGGAAGTGTGGAAAACCGAAGTACCCGAAAAAACCTCGGAGCAAAGAAGACAACCAACAACAAATTCATCCCACATATGATGTCGACGCCGGAATTCGATCGTGTTGGATTCCATCTAGATCTTCAAGTCGACGATGAAACCGTATTTGAAGTTCTTATCGCCACTGGTCATCTCCAAGTTACAAGTGTTGTTCAACAGTGTTGTGATTACTTGCAAACCCAGTTTGTTCAGCTTCGATTTGATGTGCAGACGTATTGTCACGTCTCAGCGATTGCTGATCGACATGGCCTAAAAGACCTTCAAGAAGCCACGCAGACTAATTAAGATGGCCTACATTTACAAAGTGATCTGTGAAATGAAGACTTCTTGTCCCATGTTGATGCTGATCAGTACACTAGCCTTCTCAGCCGAAATGACCTCAGTGCTCCTTCAGAGACATTCGTCTTCAAATCCGTGATGCTGCGGATACAATACAATACAATACAAATTTTATTGTCAACGCCCCATGGGGGCTTTTCAGAGACAAATATTAATAGTACAGGTAATCACAAAAACAAAAAAAAAAGAAAGAAAAAAAAAGTACTCAAGAATTGTCAATAAACAATTATTAAGAAACTATATGCATATAGAATTTATGACATCACAAATTGATTATCAATAAACTATTAAGAAACTATTTACATATAAATTTATGACATTAAATTTATCAAACACAAGAAGGAGGAGAGGATGACTGTCGCGACCAAAGTTGTCGGAGCGGTTCGTCTTGGGTTGGTGGACATCAGAGATTTGATTAACGAACTTAACACAGAGGAGATGTAAAGAGTACCAGAGATTCATACACTTTTGTTTGAATCCTCTTTATATCACCACAGTCCTTCAAATACTTCCACGTTTGCCACAGAGAAAGCAAAACTACGCTCAACCAGTCCAGTAAGTATATGGGGTCAAGCAGTTTCGTGTGAGATATCATGGAGTGTTTCATGGCATGCGGATGGGATATTGTTGGGGAACATAGTCTGCGGGTCTGGTACAATTTCTCTCCGGATCTATAGATTAAAAGATTTTTGCCTTTAGGCTCCATGATCACTTAGTACTTCTAAGAGTAATTAAATATTATAATCTACCATAATAACACTATGTCATGGAAGTAACAAAGTTGATTTGGTATATATGCCCACATTCTAACCCCCCCCCCGCCCAAAATCTTAGATTACCCCCCACCACCAACACCCCCAGGGAAAATTCGCCAATACTTTACTTTCCCTCAACGGCTGAACACTCATATAAAACCTCAGTGGGAAATGAACGATAAATCAACAATCAAATATCGTTATTCTGCGTACATTTCGACTTTAAGAGAATATTTTTGCACCAGCGGGCGAAGTTGTTACTCAGACAAGTTAAAGCGTGAAACCCCTGAGTATTTTACGCTTTATTATTGCTGATTTTTTATTGACTTAATCAACTTAATAGTAACCTTAGTGCCAATGCAGGCTGAGTTGTAGCTGTAATATGCTGGTGATATTTTCCAATGTCAAAGCCAACTTTCTTTTCATTACAGGTAATTCTTGCTGTTCTCCCTAAGACTCACATGATTTTGATATTGAAGAGAAACAGTGGAAGCAGCTATCGTCCCTAGCACCAGCAGCTGATGCAGGAAATTGTCTGTGTGCAGAGACTCTCGGCAGGCAACTGTTTGTTGTAGGATATATCGTAGGCGTCGGTTATTCTACTTACTGTTATGACATCACAAATAAGAGGCAAAAGCATGACGCACTTTCATGTGGCGTGATCCGCAGCTTATGCGCTGTAGACGACTACATGTATGCAGTACCTTCTGACTACAGCATGATACTGGCGTTTTGCAAAGCTATACCTTTGAGGTGGCAAGGCTTCGCTCAATTAACTATTTCCTGTATAATACTGTTATGGTTAATCAAATAAATATACCAAGATGCTTAAAATCTAATATTTTTGTTATTTTCTATTTCTATATTGAAGAAAGATGTCTATTTTGCTGTTAATTCACCCATCGAACGCGAGTAATTGTCGTACTGTCTTAAATTGACCATGAACCTCACTTTTTTTATAGATAACTTTCTTCTCCAATTCTTGACAGATTAGTCAGAAATATAACAACTAAACGTTCGAAAATTTACCATTTTCCTTCCCAGGAAGTATCAAGTCGTGCCAACTTGCGACTTTCAAGCCAGTGAAAACGTGGTCGTTAATTATAATGTGGTTCAAGGTTACCTGATGAATCAATCTGCTTAATAGACCCACTTCTATGAGGGACGGGATGTATGTTGGTTGATACCCTCTCATTCTACCGACTACGCATGTAGATTTTACATGGCATATGGAAAGAATAGAACGGCAAAGCATTCCTACACCCCAAACCAAACACAAAGCAAAACCTCTCTAGGCGCATTTGTTAGTTATATGGCTGTGCGCATGTGTCAGTTGCTGGATACAATCAGAGTTTCGTAGTGTAACTAGTGCTTCTTGGTAAGGTTTTTACTGCTACTAGGTTTCCGTGGTATCACTTCACTAAAGAACTGTTACAGTATTATTTCCGAGAAGCATTATATGGCGCTCTTGTGCCGAGTGGTGGCGGCTTCATCGTCCTCTTGTGTGGCGGCTGCACGATGGTTCCTGGGTATCGAGGAGCCTCTTAATGAAACTGAGACTGAGCGTGAGCTCCAAACGGAACAGCGGCGTGAATATGTACAGCCATGGGCTGGGCTGACACAACTTGTCGAGGATGATGTGCAGGGATGGTGTGTCGCGCAAATGGAATAGGTACAGGAATAGGAAGTGAGAGGGAGTGTGTAGTGTACACTTGTTGTATAGCGGGGTAGCAAACATTTGCTTGTGTGGCTTGCCATTGACTGGGGGAGGGGTGGGGATCTGGCTGTGTTGGTACAGATGGCTTGCCACGTCTGTTGGTGTTGTTGGTTGACCTTGGAGTGCGTCCACTTGGAGTGGCCTGATCAAGAAGTCCTACAACTTGCAAAGCTCTTCGCCAACTTTGGGCTCCAGTTCCTAGGAACCCAAAAGTACGTTTGTGAAAATAAGACAGATGTCTGCCTCCAAAATTAAAAAACCTACTTTCAGTTATTTCAACCTCTAAAATTCCTAACTTTCCGCCAATTTTGAGTCATCCATGCTCTTTATTCCACATTCTCACTTCATGCTCTTACTTGGCACATGGTCACGAACAGCCTCAATCATTCGTCTCTCCACTAACAGTGTCTGTATTAATAAATCACACCATTCTATACCTTTCACATCATTTTCATCTGTACGCACAGGTCTATGCAGACACAGTGTTCAACATAGAGTAGCGATGACGTAAATCTTACCTACCTGACCACCACGACTGATCTGAACTTTCTTATGGTCATTCCAGGGGGTTACCAGATGATGAGCTTGTTGGAATGGAATACCTGTTTGCGTTTTTAATCATCGTTACACTCGCCGTTTTAGGCAGAACCTGAAAATTTCTGGTACAATCTTTCCGAAGGAGTTCAGTTCACTCAAACGGCAATGTAAGGGGATAGTACCTTAATATTTATCGACATGATACTACAAAATTTCAGTGACTACGACTTCCCAATCATCTTCATAATCTTGGCCTATATCGGGTCTTTCGTTAGAGTCAGTAAAAATCATTTAATTCTTGCCAAAACAACAAGGAAATCCCAAGGAAATGACTCGCATTGATCAAAGCGTGGGCAAAAGGTAAACAAATCAATTGACGTCATATGACATCATCACCCTGGCACGGATCCTTTATCTCGTTCCCAGTCTCTCAGAAATTTCTTACAATGAAAATGAAATAAAAAATGCAGTTTTTGATAGCCAAAATTGAAAGATTTTTTTGGAGGACGCATTTTTTAACTTCAGAACAATTAAAAACACATATGGAAGGACCTACAACAGTGCAAAAAATTCGTGTCATATACACTTTAACAGACTGGGAGATGGAAAGGTACAAAACACGTAGTACCGTAGTTTTTTATCCATTCAACGCGTAAAACGCCACTCAGGGAGCTTGAGCCAAACTCGGGTGACTTGTCCTTACCAATGGCGGATGTCATCTGTGCATATATAACCTGTATAAAACCGACGAGAAACACACAAGCTGACTTCAAAGTGCTTTTTAATTTGTGTCGGGAAATCAGGACTAAAGATTAACTAAACCATCACCTTGAAAATGTCTACTTCCTTACATAGAGAACACAAGAAAAACTCGTTTGCTTTCCTATAACAACGTTTGAGATATATAATGGGGCAAAAGCTAATCGAAATACCAAAACTAACCCTCACTTAGCTTATCAGACATCTGTGCAGGCCTTGACATCCATCCATCACTGGATGCTTTACCATTCCTTTGTGAAAAAAAAGTAGATTTATCTAGCAACCTTTGTGGCATTACAGGTATAGTATGGAATCCTTAATGGCAGGGTTCCCAAGTCTCCTCTAAAATGGTGAGTAAGGTGGGGAGGGAGGTAGCTTGCGATCATGCCCTCTCCCTTTATCTCTGTAATCTGTTTTCGGGAGGAGGGCATGATACATTTCTTTTACAGATCACATGCAAAAAGCCAGAATCTTGACTTTTTTCTGACTGGATAGGAAACCATACGGATGATTTGCGCAGTTCCGATTGGCCAAAACGCCGTCATCCGTTAGTTGTTGTTGATTTCAGTCTGCATTTTTGCTTGCGTAATAAGCAGTGAATACACACGCGAGTTCGTTATGAAATTTCTGCCTGCTCATTTCATCCATTGAAAGATTTTCCATTTCATCGTATACTAAAAATTGCAGTAAAAAATTCACCGATCATTTGAATACCATTTGATACCGGCTACAAGTTACAGAAGCGACAAACGAGTTCACTTTTCAAATAATCAATTCATGAATGGAACTGGAATCTTGACCTGGTTTGACCGTAACTCCTCCTTCCGAAACCTGAGAATTATTCTGTGCGATCTTCGCTTTCACAACACTTTTCAGTTCGTGAAATATGGTGCTTCAGCCTAATTTTTTATTTCACTGCTTTCGGCACAGAACGAAGTCAACGAGCTTTTACCTGTAAACTCTTTATTATTTGTAGCTGTTAAATAGCTTTGAATAAAGGTACGGCAGCTCCAGCTAGCAGTATCTCATCACAAAAAAAAAAAAAACATTTAAATTTTTTTTAGGAAGCGCCATCTGAATTCGTACTTAAAAATTTTCTTTTCGCTAAAATTGATTTCAAAGAGACATTATTCCCGCCAAAATTTGCTTCCCGTCGGGTAAACGCTGATTGGTCAATAACATCACAGGTCAAGCAGACGTTCGATTATGTAAATAAGGGGGAGGTTGATGACTTGTTAAATGAATGTATCAGGCGTTATTTTTTTTCCTCTCGCGCCAAAGAAGCAAAGAAGCAAAACAATAAAATAAAAATAAAAATAGATATAAATATAAAATAAAATAACGCCTGATCTCAGGTTAGGAGGGAGGGTGTGTTGTAGGCATAAAAACAGGGGGAGTGTTGTAGGCATAAAAACACAAATAAAAATGGTTAATAGTTAATTGTTAGAAAAAGCACTGATACTGAGCGACCAATAAACTGCAATGCAGCCACGTCAAACACAAATATACAGTGCAAAATAAAATGTTAAAAGTAAAAAACACTGATATTGAGAGACCAACAAACTGCAATGCAGCCACGTCCAACACTATATACAGTGCAAAATAAAATAAAAGGAACTAAAGGGTTAGAATATTGTATAGCTATAACTTAGTTCTTAAGGACTTGGAAGGGAAACAGGTTTCTAGAACAAAGAGATCCACTAGTTATAACAGTACCAAAATGCCTGCGGTATTGACACATTAAAGTACTGAAAGGTCTTGGGAATAAAAAGTAGTTGAATACTTACTCTAAAATACATCAGATAACCTCTGCAGCAGACAAACTAGCGCGCAACATAAATGGAAACTCCTCAGCTAGTAGATAAAAATTCCTCTTGTCGTGGATGTGGCCCGCAAAAGGCAGCAAAAAAATTTTTTGGGGCGCTCACGCCATAGGTAATCGTCAGCATGATGACGTACAAAATGAGAGGAGTCTGGGGACGAATTTATCCCAACTGAATGAAAAAGAAAATACTTGAGAAAAGGGGGTTACGCTACTTAAAAAATAACTTTTTTAATAAAAAGGATAAAATGCCAACCAGAAAATATAATCATCTATAATATTATTTCCTTCTTTAAAACTTTGAAAGTAGGTTAAAAACCAGGTGCTGTTCCTGTTAGAGGAGGGTGTTAAAAAAGAAGAACAGGGGATTCAAGTCATAAAAACAACTGCCATGGAACTTTGTACTGTAGGAAACTTCATGTATCAGATCCCTACTTATAACACGGTTCCTCACAGGTATAACTTAGCTGAATGCCAATGGAAAAGATTTTCAGTTAACAAATCGACCACAATTTTCCATGGTCTACACTCTGATAGACCATAGGAATGACGTCATAAAATGTTCAAAACTCAACTGGAACACGAGCTGCAGGCGAGTGGTTTCACTGCAAAGTGGAGCGACAGTACTACAGGAACATCGGACATTATTACCCAGCCCACTCCAAAGTCGCTGGTTATCTTGGATGAGCTGGGCCGGGATAATAGTACCCATGATGGTACGGCCATTGCTTGTGCTACGCTGCAGCACTTTTTTAGCAAGGTATGTATTCATTAACACTTGCCGTAAATCCCTTGTTTTCTTTAATATTCTAAAATGAAGTAGCAATTCGGACGGAATATCTTGCAGAACTTGTGTACCAATCTGCGTTGTTGTTTATTTCACCTGAGAGATATCGGTAGGCGGTATTCGAGAATTGGTTTCCGTATGCTTTTACCAGTACAGCAACCATACAGTACTGTTTACCGATGCGCGTCTTTTTTCGCTTAGTTTGTTTTATTTTCGCGACGTCCCTTGTCTTTATGAGGGACTTTGAATCTCACATTTACATCAGACAAGGACGACACCCCGTGATAGATAATCCTTTGATCGAAAACGAGCAGTTTGTACCAAATGATACAGACATGAATATAGTCGATAATATTTAACATGGCTCTAATACGTGGTATGTTGTCTTTTTATATTCGAAAACTCCTCGATATCCGGAACCAACAATTCCGGTACGAACCAGGGCCAGGGTTTGAATCCTTTTCATCTTCATAGCATTCACTTACTAAGACAAGTTTGAAGGCCGGATGATCTCACGTGTATGAGTTTAGTTATGGCTATTAGACATGCAGGTGTTTCTCCTGTTTTAATAGTGACCTTAAGATACACCGTTTCAGCCTACGTGTATGGGTAAGCAAACATGTTTACCTAGCAGTTTTTTAAAGGCAACCATGATTTCTCAAACTAATGTGATAATGGCGTTTACCATTCTACTCCGTAGCCTACCCATTTCTCCCGTATGTACGGCTAAAGTACGGATGATTTACCCGTGCCCGTACACGGAAACGGTGTATCTTTATAAGGTCTCTAATATATGGTCTAGGGAACCATGTTTTCCTTATCATTGTATTGAGCATTATCACTCTACCCGATAGCCTTGCCGTTTTTTCCGGGTTGGACGCATTTTACCCGCCTTTACGGTTACTGTACGAGTAATTTACCACACCGGAAAAGGTTTATCTCCAAAGAGTAATTACTGTAGTGTCACTTATTTTCAGGTAAATGCTAATCGTTGTATGATAATTACTGGACCAAAGATGGGTGGAAAGAGCTCTTATATCAAACAAGTAAGCATAAATTCAGTTCTCTTCAGCTTTTTTACTTTTGAACGTTTACTGTCACTTATGGCGAACTGGAAGGTAATCTAATGGCTAGATAGTACTTAATAAAATAATCTTGTCCTTCGGAACTGAGCGCCGCAAAACAATTTCAAGAACGTCGTAAAAGTAAGGAAATAACGAACGAAAAACTGAGCGATGGAGTGAGTTCGAGTTAGCGAGCAGTTTCACCACCCATATCCCAGCTGACCACATGTGATAAGGTAGTAGATGCTGTTGTAAAAAGTCTTTTTATTTTGAAACCAGCTTGCCTTGATTGTAATTCTGGCCCAGACCGGTTCTTATGTTCCAGCAGAGGAGGCGAAAGTTGGACTTTTGGACGCGGCTTTTACCAGGTATTATCATTACTAATAATAGAGAACAAATGAAAGGCTCAAATTTACCTCACATTCATATTTTATTCGTATATGGGTTTGTCAGTCCTTTCTGGTGCAGTTTTAATGACAATTGATATGTAGTACTCTACTGTTAGGAGTTATTCTCCAATAGTGTTTGAAATTGTCACTGCATGGTTCACAGGATGGGACCTTCAGACAACATTTACAAAGGGCAGAGCACGTTTATGGTCGAACTTCAGGTACTTACATACATTCCGCCTTACTATAACTAAAATCGCCGAGAAAAACAAAGAACTGTTGGGTCTTACCAAACCTGACCAAAAGGTTGTACTGTAGTTGTACTGTAGTTTTGAGGTGAAGGTGAATAGTTCTTGAGTTCTATTAATAACTATCGCGTCGTTACTTTACGGTCTTATTATGAAGCTTAAGAATGAGGAAAGGAAGATGTTTGGGAGTCATGTTTTGGCAAACTAACAATAAAGTAGGAGACTTGTTGCTGAGAATGTTAGCTGATTGTAAACTTGGTTCTTTTCCGTTTTAGGAAACATCGGACATTATTGCCCAGGCCACTCCAAAGTCACTGGTTATCCTGGATGAGCTGGGCCGGGGTACTAGTACCCATGATGGTACGGCCATTGCTTATGCTACGCTGCATCACTTTATTAGTAAGGTATGTGTTCTAGACGTTAATTCCGTGTTTTCATATTCTAGACTGAGCTTGCTGAAATTGTGCGCCGATCTCACCTGGGAAAGGTCGGTAGACGCTTTATCAAAAGCTATCCATTACTCAGTCTAGTGTACGAGAGGTAAACCTGATCTTTATCGTGCAAGCCAAAAGCTCGTTCAGGGCATGGAAATCTTAAATTATCTATGAGGTTATTCACCACTGGTATTTGGTTATTTTCCTCGCCACGGCAGCGAGCAGATGATGGGGTGCTGTCTTAAACATTCAAAAACGATTTCGATATATTTTCTTCTCACCGGTAGGTGTCCAGCCTGACCCTATTTGTAACAACGCACTATCCGTCACTGGCCGAGCTAGAAGTAGCTTTTCCAAAGCACATTACTAACAATCATATGGCCTTTGAGACGTCACAAGAGCAACAGAGTGACCAACAGTGCCCTGAGGGAGGGGAGGGAGAGTCTATACCTTCAGTTACTTTCTTGTATCACGGGGTAAATGGCGCTGCTGCTAGAAGCTATGGGTTGAATGTGGCACGTCTGGCAGGAATTCCAAGTGAAATCCTTAAAACGGCCGCCAAAAAATCACACGAATTGGAAAATCAAATCACCCATCGGCGGTAGGTAGTCTATTATTCACCTTATGACTTCCAATTTTGATATCCATAAGCAATTTCCTACGCTGCATGTGTAGAAGCAAGTGATAAAGATAGGAAGTTTATATACGTGCAATGAGGTTGATGGCGGTGAAACAGCACTTATAAAGTTAGTCGAATTCTTTTAAGGAAGCTTTATTGCGCTTATTTTAACTCTCGTAGCTTTTTTACGGCATGCCAATTTTTCTGAACTCTTAGTGAGTTGTTAAGAAATAGAAAAAAATCGTTGTCGTGTGTTTCCGTCCTCTAAAAGTAAAACTCGCTCCAGCGAATTTCTTGTCGTAGTCGTGTAGTGACTACAAGGAAATGCACCAAAAAGTGTGATGGAAGAGCTCCCTACTGATTTTTTGAAGCTGTCGTTGCTGTTACCGTTGCGGTTGCTTAAACATTTGTCACGCCGTCATGTGGTTTCGAATCTCCTTCTGGGAGGGGCTTTCCCTTTTCCCTCACCTCAGTATCCAGCCTTACATTTTTTCTTATCGCTGGTTTATCTCAATATGAGAAGTGTTTGTATCATGATGATCAGTGACTTTCAGACGTTGACAGAGTTCGTCTAACATGTATAGGATAATTTGAAGTTAGATTAGAATTTTAAAATCGATACTGGAACAGAACAGCTAAGAGTAGTTTAGTAAAAACCGTCTGGCTAGTGCTTTTATATTTAGCGATTTTCTACTAAGAAATCTATTAACTCCATGCCTTTTTTAAAAAAACCCTATAATTTACCGTATCTTAGTCTAATATTTATCACTGTTAACTATGAATTGGGTTATAAATTTATACCCCCCCCTATTACATGTGCAAGTTTTTATATCAGTTCTCTTTTTTCTCTCTCTCTCTCCTTTCTCAGCTGTATGAAGACCATTTTTCAAGACATTTGTTCACGCTCTTCAGTGACTCCTGAATCTATTAAGAACTTGAGGAACTCTTTGATAACATTTACACCTTTTTAACACCAACAATCAGCTACCCAAGTAATTTTAACTCATAGAAATAGAGATGCCATTTAAACAGTATTTGTCTATTTTGTATGCAAGGATTAGCGTGCATTTAGGCGCTAGACGCTTCTTGGCATATTTGGGGAGGGGTCCGGAGGTCCAATGAACCCATCAGCACCAGACTAAAAACATTTATAGTATTTTAATGACTGAGTGCACTGACCCTATCCCCGCGCGACGATAAACAAGGTCTCCAGTGGAATTCCGATTTTTCAAACCAGCTGGGGAAAAGCAAATAAGATAGGCTCAAATTATCGGGAGGCTTGAAAAATCAGGGGTAAGATTTCAGTGTCTGAGTGGTTTGGTTCGAGTCATGGGGAATTTCGAAAAACCATGGGTTCGAGAAATCGGGATTATACTGTGCATTGCTTTTACTCACTCATATTCATACCAAAGCCCGAATCACCGGGGCGCATTAGGTTTCATTAAAATAGTTTGTCAACCTTAAAGAAAGAAAACAAGTTGACATACAGGCGTTCGATGCTATAATAGAAGTTGGCGTTGCGTCGATCTGTAATGGCGGATAGGGGGTACTAACGTGGTGACAATGGAAAAAAACAAACGCTTACGAAGGCACCGTACTTATCTTCCCAATCAACTCAACGAAGAAAAGGAAAATTAAGAAAAAAATCATGTCAACACGGCTGCTTATGCATGTGCATTAGCTTCTTAAGAAGCAATTTTCGTGACGCCTTAAATGACGTAATTGATAAGATTAAACGTCACGCGATCACGAATCCTGTGAACCCGAGTCAGTTTTCTTCGTCGATGTAAGCATGGTTGCCCATTCTGAGATTCTTTTGTTGAAGTGTGCTCAGTTTAAAGAACAAGGTGAATTTATTGATGTTCATTTAAAAGTGGGGGAAGAACTTTTCTCAGTTCATCGCATCGTGCTCGCTGCCAGTAGCGATTATTTCCACGCCATGTTTGCTCATGGAATGAAAGAGTCAAACCAGGAAGTGATCGAGCTCAAAGATGAGAGCATTTCAGCAGCTGCTTTGAAGATCGTGCTGGATTCTATCTACAGCGGAGATCTTGAAGTCAACGATGAAAACGTATTTGAAGTTCTTGTCGCAGCCGATCACCTCCAAGTTACCAGTGTTGTTCAACAGTGTTGTGATTACTTGCAGACCCAGTTTGTCCAGCTTCGATTTGATGTGCAGACATATTGTCAGATCTGTACCATTGCATATCGGCACGGACTGACTGACCTACAAGAAGCTGCACAGAGCAAGATGGCGTCGATGTACATGGAAGTTTGCGAAATTGAAGAATTCTTGTCGCATATCGACGCCGATCAGCTCTCGAACCTTCTCATTCGAGAAGACCTCAGTGCTCCTTCAGAAACATTCGTGTTTAAATCTGTAATGCAGTGGGTCAAATACAAGAAGGAAGAAAGAATGGCAGTCGCTGCTAAAGTCATAGGTTCCGTTCGTCTGGGACTGGTGAATATTAGAGAAGTGATCAGAGAGCTAAATTCAGAAGAAATGAAGCAAGTACCAGAGATTCACACGCTTCTTCACGAATCACTCTTGTACAGCTACGTTCCGTCAAGCTCTGCATTTGGCGAAGAAAAAGGGAAAATACGCTCATCGAGCTCAGTAAGAATTTATACTTGTTTCATAATGACAAAAGTGAAACTTAACCGCATTTATACGTTCCCTTGACGTAATCCATTGCAGGAGCTGTCCATTGTTATAACCAAGGAAAAAAGTGCGTTCCTCCATACTTAACCAGAGATCGGGCGTTATTATTATTATTATGATTGTTATTAGTGTTATTGTTATTATTATTATTATTATTATTATTATTATCATTATCACTATTTTTGGCTTCTTTGCTTCTTTGGTTCGAGAGGGAAAAAAAGAACGCCTGATGCATTCATTTAACAAGAGGTCAACCGCCCCCTAATTTACATAATGTAACGTCTGTTTGACCTGTTATCTGATTAGCCAATCAGCGTTTTTGTTTTTTTTGTGATGCAATACTGCTAGCCAGACTGGAGCTGCCGTATCTTATTTAA
>CALNXK010000022.1:2115000-2120000 GCA_942486035.1 Porites lobata | reverse complement strand
AGAAACAAATAAAAAGTATCGACGTCGATAAAGTAGGAAGTAAAAAACCTTCAGCGAGTAAATCGTGTTTCGTATAGAATTAATCGCCTCCTATTTCTCGATCTAGTCTCCAAGCAAGCGAGACGGACCGCGGCTGTAAGTGAGTTCTTGTTTCGTCTACTTTATACATTTCTTTACTGAGTGTGTTATCTTTTTGCAATTATTGCGAGCATTTAATAGCCGCGTGTTTCAATTAATCCTTCTTAAGTTTTTTTTTTTTTGTTTTGTGTTTTTATAATGATAAGTCAAGGCTGTCCCTTGAGTCTAGCTATAGAGCCAATTCGTATGCAAATGTAGGCTTGTTAACTCGCATAATTAACTGACTGACGGCGCGTGAAACAAGACAATGAACTGACGAAGCGCTAAGACGTCAACAGTTAGTCGTTTCTTCGAGATAGAACAGAGAAAACGGTTTTGTAATAGTCAGTCAAAATTGAAATAAAGAGTTTTCAGCTCCACTTTCTGTATGTGTGTGTGTGTGTTTTGTTTATATATCCGATTTTTAGAGCTAAATAGAGGACATGAGCCGCTTCTCGCATTGCTAGGTGATCGCCGCTCCTCTTATTCCTACGTTTTAATAGACGGTTCGACAAACCGGGCTAAAGTTACTAAACGGGTAAGTCTAGTCAAGCCTATTGTTCCTATTGTATAGGAGAGACGCTCATTACGTATGGAGGAACGCCCTTTTTCCCTAGGTTATAACAATGGATTACTTCATGGAATCGACCCTTGTGCCTATTAATAAAAGGCAACGCAAAGGGATCGCAAGGGATCTCATAAATGCGGTCAAATTTTAACATAGTACACTACAACAAAGGAAAATTTTAATCGGGAAAGTTCCATTTACAGTTCAGTAGCACGAATACGTCTAATATTTGGTATTAGTAAAATCCAACTAGTGGTCTATTATCAATGCTGCGTTCTGATTGGCTGAGCTACTGCTAGGCTATATGTTATAGCCCACTAGTAGCGAAAAGCGCCAGCTTCTTGGAGGTAAAAAAGAATTAAAAGTCTAGCTTTAACTAGATAAAGTTGTTTTGTCTCGATATTTTTTACCAACTAGTTGGAGTTTACTAAAACAATTATTCCTCTCGCCCTCATGGCCTCTTAGTCGATAGCCCATTCAGGCTCGAGGAATAATTGTTCATTATTGCATTCACGAACCCTCCTTTACTTTAAATGTATAGTAGCAGACGCGGGTCTAGGATAAATACTGACAAATTCCTAAATGAGCCCTTAAGGTGCAAGCTTCTAGCAGGGTGCGGGAACATGCTCTCCCTGGAAATTGTTTGGATTTTAACTCCCGAAATTCTTCTTTTCTGGCTTTTTTAGTCATTCAGACAGGATATTGGCCAGTTCCATTCTCCTCCAGATTCCTTCATAAAGCCTTGCGTTCGGCGGATTATATCATCAAGGTCAATTTTCATGTTGTGGATATGGATCAAAGCGAGTCCTTTAAATCTACAGATCTCAACTGGGAAAGATTTTTTTTTATCAAAATCATTTATTTAGAAGAATCTGACCGATTTCTGTAAAACGATGCAGAACGGTGTGGATCCGCGCCCGGAGAGGCTGGTAAATACGGGACTCATTAGTATTTAAGTTTCCTTGCTTGAACATGTAATGCTTCGTTTAATTCTCGCTTATTGCCATTCGTCCAGACTTTCACTCTACCTCCACAGGCCTTAAACATCCTTAAACACAGAAAACTGTACTAAGTTTGCAATGTTTTTAATTGCAGGCCCTTGTTGCCGTGCTCCCAGGGACTCACATGCAGTATTTTGATTTTAATGCAAAATCATGGAAATCACTGACATCCTTAGCGCCATTAACTGAGTCAACATCTGTCTTTTGTGCAGAGTCTTTTGGTTGCAAAATTATTGTTGCTGGATCAACTGCTGATAACAGCTACATTTATTGCAGTTATGATTTAGAGAACAACGTCTGGAAAAAACAGTCACAATCTCATGGAGAATTAAGCCATCTATGTACCGTAGGAGACTACATGTATGCTATTAATTCCAAATGTACTAAGATTCCTCAGAGGTATAGCTTTTCTGAACGACAGTGGCAAAGTTTTGCAAAAGTAATTGTGCCATGGGGAGTTGCTTTTTTTGATAGTGGGACGGCTGTGCTCCATTCTAAGGTGTTTGTACTTTATGGGAAGGGATTATATAAAGACAATGATAGGTGGGTTGTGCAGAATGCAGTGCTGCTTTGTTTTGACCCAGCAAAGAATATGTGGAAAGAAAAAGCATCAACCTGCCATCCTCATTTTGGGTCCAGTCTTTTTGTAGTAAATGGTAAACTTTATGTTGCAGGGGGTAAGCTTAGTGTTAATCCCAGCGGTCCACCGCGTGGTGACCGAGCACCCGTAGAAGTTTACGATGAAGAAAGCAATAAGTGGTCCGTTCTGAAACAAGAACGTATTCCAGAAAACAACCTTGGTGCAGTGGAAGTAGAAGGGAGGGTTTATTTCATTATCAACAAATTTCCAATTGATAGTGGCATTAGAATCCCACCAGGAGAGATTTATCCTGTTTCCTTGCACAAATGGGAAAAACTTGGGAAAATTTCCAACAAAGGAGCCTTGTGTTATGCGCCATTAAAGCGAGAGCCTATACAAAGTATTGTTAAGTAGTGTTTCGGCTGTGTTTAAAAGTAACACAGCTTGAACTGACTTAGCAGAACCCTCGCGATTACAGCCAGCTAAACAAATCATAGAATACATATATAAACATTAGTTCTAATATTATTTTAGTATGGGAAGTAAGTATTTTTTTTTTTTCAAGCTATAATATCCGGCACATTAAAGAGTCCATAAATGTACCTGGAGTTTTGAAAACCGGGTTAGCAAAAAAATCAACTCATTCTACTACTTAGCAATTTAAAACAATAAAAAATCATTCAATGCAAGGGCCGATTAAAAGCCTTCATCTGACGCCGGGCAGAAGGTTAGTCATGGTCCCTAGAAGCATTTCAACTAGTCTAAATTTAAAATGACGCAAATTTTAGAACGTTATTTTATTCAGTAATCTGACTCTGTGAAGTTTCAAACCGGTGTCATTTCAGTCTAGAAATTTTTAAGTTGATTGAAATGCAACCAAAAAGTGCCTGGTTAAGGCTTACATAACCACTAAATAGTTAGCGGAACACTACTTTTTACGCGGTCCGATAAATGACAGAATTTCGCATGTAATAGACAAGAAACTGATTGAAACATAGTACACAAACAAGAGAGAATGACACAAATTATCACCTTCTTATCTGCCAAAACCGGCCTATGGTTTAAAGCCAAGAGCCCGCTGGAACTACACCTAGATCAGTCCAATTTTCCTGAGTCGAGAATTGGTTTTCCAAGGCACAATCAACTAAGCTAAACACCTACTAAACGATTTTTTTGGCTGGCACAGAATATTTTGGTGAAACAGCCGGAACAGATCAACCACGTGACTGACATACCTGAGTTCTGCCTCAGTCAACACCCCTGGTCAACGCCATCCGAAAATCACAAAGTCGCGGCACTGATACGACTATCCACAACGACGCATAATCTTCTTATGTATAACGCAAGCGAAATATCATCAAATAAAGCAGAAAAACGTAGCCTATTGGCAGATAGACACCTCTAGACTTTCCTCTTACACTCGTCTTATTTAAGGTCCCGGATGTACCGTCACGACGGTCGACAGACCAGCATAGACCCTGTTCTCACACCAGACACACCACACTTGGCTCGGGTCAAAGTTCACCTGCAATTTTGACTCCTATAAGCATGTTCCCGAAGCCAAAAAATTAAAGGGTTACCATAGAAAAGCAACCGCAGTCGTCCCCCGGGCTTTTCTTTAAAAAAAAAAAACGGGAGGGGCACCCCTCCCATTTTTTTTAGGGAAAAGCCCTGGGGACCAGGTTGCTTAGAAAAGAGGACAATATCGTACCTTTCTGTCTGAACCCGGATCAGGGTGATCGTTTAGCCAAATGAAAAGAGAATACAATTCGATGAAGGACGATGCAGACTCTGCGAATCGTATTAATTTTTTCAAATCTCAGAGCTTTACATGATGCTCTCCGGGAAACTTTTCTCAAGGTGACCAACAACGAAATATAAGCTGCTAAACGGCACCGAAACCAGCTTTAGGCGCGCACTACTTTTAAATAACTGTCACTTGTGTTAGACAAAGAATTCTGGGTAGGGACGGAGCAACACCCTCTAGGGAGAGATGGGAGGAGGGGTTAGAAAGAACGCGAATTCGCGAAATTTCCTCTACAGCCACTTCTGCACAAATCCCTAACCACAAAACAAGAACAAAAAAAGACATAAGCAAAAACACTGTAAACGAGCTAAGATAGGGGAAGTTGAGAGAAATTAAATTACTAAATGTTTGCTAACCCGGTTTTCATAAATCCAGGTAGAATGATTACATTAATAGATGACATTACGTCTTACATTACAATTCCCCGTGTTTCGTACGTTTTTTACTGAAGATAGATCACAGCCGCCTCAGAGGCAAGAACTTCAATAAACGTGTGAGGATCCATGTGTCCTAATAACGAATAAGGACTACAATTTTAAGTAGTGGACAGGAATTGTCCTTTTCCTCTAGTTAGTTTGTAACAGTAACTTAAATAATTGGTGTAATGGTACTTGACGTACTTGTAGATATGAAACAAAGCGATTTTTTTCAGGTTTTCAATGGTTTCAATATTGTGAGAGATTGTGGGAAATTGAAAAATGATAACAAGAACTCTTCATCAGGAATACACAGTCTTTACATCACCGGTAACTAAAATTGGTACCAATTACTTTATCAGACTAATAAGTCAAATAATACCCATGAAAATCAATTATCAAAACCACCCGTTAGACAACCGGGCGATGCATTCGTTATCAACCAGGGCTGATCGTGAGACCACATGCCACTTCACGGGAAACATAGTGAGAAGGTACCACGTTTTTAGAC
>CALNXK010000022.1:2072500-2110000 GCA_942486035.1 Porites lobata | reverse complement strand
CTTATCTGATTTACTTCTCAGAGAAACAATATAAAGCAGTAAAGAAAAATACCTGTATGAATTATTATTATTATTGTTTTAATGTTAAATAATGACGATCCTTTCTGAACTGACCTTGCCTCTTGACAGTCAACCGCTTTAAGTCGACCGGTTGACTAATGCGCGATAGCTATACATCAACTATTTAACAGCGATATTTAAACAGTATTTAGTTGAAAATACTAAGCCTCAATAAATCTCGAAAAGGTAGGTAAATTATTTACAAAGTACCCTCGCCGAACGTTTCCCTTACCCGAGTCCAGCTCAGCAGCATATACGTTTTTAAATCATTCTCTAAAAACTTTATGGAGGAGAAACGGTACTTTTCTAGCACTTAGAATTTAGTGACAGAGAATATTAATGAGTGTGCCAAATCTTGCTTATATCGAACGGTTTATAAACTAGGGAGCTTCTACAGCAGCCCACTGGGTCATTCAATTTAGTTTCTTTCAGTTGCCCGACAATCACGAGAGCACATGCTTGCTAATATGTCTTGTCTCGAGGGAAGAGGATAACGACAAGTGGTCGTTGGTACAGAAAATAAACGGATCAGTTGTGTAGACAAAGTTGTTGAAAAATAGAGGAATGCCAGACTGTTCGGACCGGACAAAAGGTAGTCTTAATACAAGGGTGAACGCAAGGTGTAGTACGAAAGATTAATTCAATTCAGCATTTTGATCAATATGTACACCAAACTGAAACGATTGCCACATCTAGGACAAATTGGATAAGCAGGGAGGCTGAAACTGAAATTGTAGAGTTAATATCAAGCGCAACCTGAAAAGGCGCCGCCTCCCTCATCAAGAATGATCAGGGACGGCGCAGCGTATTTTCAACTCAGTGGGGCTTGAAAACGAGCGCCGAAGGCGCAAGTTTGAATTGGGGTCTGGGGGTATCCTCCCACAGATAATTTTGAAATCTAGAGGCTCAGAAATCGTGTCTTCAACAACATTCTCCATGAGACATATCTTTTAAAAAAACTCAACCTGACCTGGATAAACTGTAAAATGACAGGCACTTCATATGCTTACAGCAATATCATGGAGGGAATTTGTACACTTGATACATATTTCTCGGCCCTCCATACATCCCGCCGCCCTTAGCCTGCACTGCCCTACTTTTTATACAAGCCTTCCGTGTGTGGGAAGTGGGGAGGAAGCACAGGCTCATGGGAAAATCTTTAAAACGCATAAACACGAAATGTTTCCTGCAGGTTTTATCTACTGATTATTTTTGTGGTAAAACCTCTTCATTAACTGGCCTAAATGAAGCGGCGAAGTTATCCATCGATCTAAAAACGTTGTAGAACGATACCCGACTAAAGCACATACCCATGCCCTGTTCGATTCCCTCGTGCCTGTCTCCGGCTCGATCACACTACAGGTAATCCAGCTTCATCTGTGGTAAACCGGACCTTTTTCTCTTTCCTTTCTTCTTCTTTACTCTTGGTGCGTAGCTCATACGAGAACAAAAAAAATCCTCTAAAAAAGTGGGGTCGCCGTTCCTGATGATTCTTATTTACCTAAATGGCCTCGTCCGATTGCTTTTTAAAAGTGGCGATTTGAATTTGCTTAGCTGGATTTGAGTTGAAGAATATTTTCAAGGACCTTAAAAAGAAGAATTCAGGCGCACCTATTTAGAAAAACCTTATTCGATTTGAGGTTTCTTCTTACCGCGGGCCCTACGCTTCAGCCTGCACCGTGCTTAACATCTCTTTCTTTACTGATAGGTAACACAAGGCTGCGGTACGATCAATTTTTTCCAGTGAATTTTCCCACTCCCGCAAAGATATTTTATACACTTCATTTGGTGGTATTCTAATACCACTGTCAACTGGAAATTTGTTGATGATGAAATAAACCTTACCTCCCAACAGTTCTACTGCACCAAGGGTGTTTGGAGGAATGCGGTTTTGCTCAACAACGTACCACGAGTCCGTTTGCTCATTATAAACTTCGACAGGAGCAGAGCGACCTCGTGAAGAACCTTCATTAGGAACAGTAACCCGTCCACCAACCACATAAAGCTTGTTATTGTCTACAAACAGACTGGAATTAAAGTGAGGATGTATAGTTGAAGCCTTCTTCTTCCATACATTTTTCAGAGGGTCAAAACAGTGAACAACGGCCGGTTTTGGATCTTTACGACTGCATGCCGCGGTCTTTGGTCTTTTCCTCTTTGTAAAATCCATGAAGAACGTATATTTTAGATCTCATACTCACGGCCGTCACAGTTACTAATTTTCCTTGGTCATTGTCTGTTTTGTTTAAAAAAGGCAACTTGGAACCATATTGCCAATCATTCTGAGCCAAACTATATCTCTGAAGCAGACCATAGTCACTAAATACAAATATATTTTCATTGACTGAATTCATACAGTCTACCCTGGAGTAGTTGTTCTGGAAATGTGGAAGTCTTTCCCACACATTTCTAACAGTGTGATAGCGATACATAATGTGAGAATAACTACCCTTCTCTGTTACAACTGCATACAAGTAATTGCCCACAACTTTTGCGCAAATGCATTCAGTTGCATGAACCAGTCGTGCCATGGACAGAAACGGTTTCCATGATTTTGTTTCGGCATCAAAATACTGCATTTCAGTGGCAACGGAATCTTCTCTCTTCTGCGGGGTAGACTGACCAGGGAAAATTACAACAAGTACCTGAAATAGAACAGAAAGTAAAATAATAGCTTTAAACTGATGAAGGCCAAACGCGAAACGTGCGAAATTTCAAAACACGTTAACTTGAACTCGGCTGATGAGAGACGCTTGCTCATTTATTTTTGAAAATGGTAAATGTCTTCAGAGTCGTTCTCCCGGAATTACAGGCTTTGTATATGTTGTAGTTAATTTTTTATCTCAGGTAATTTTTGTTTTTCTTTTGTTTTTGGGTGTGATAATGTATGCTAATGAAATTGAAACCAAGGAAAAATAAAAATTACCTGAGATAAAAAATTGACTACAACAAATTTATTATAGTCAGCTAAAAAGGAAGACCCAATAGGCCATTTGCACCAAGTGATCATGTGAGATCGTTTTTATGAAAACGAAAGTTATATTATTTTGCCTTCAAAAAACGATTAGTGGGTCATATCTTAAACAAAAAATTAGTGATTTGGTTTTTCAAACCCGCGCCATTTACTACAATGAGTAAGTAGGTAGCTGGAATAACCTCCTTCTGAACACAAATTTTGCACTTAAACTTCAAGGAAAATGTTGAATAAGATGATGTGGTAACGTTACAGCACACCTGAGCGTAACTATCAAACGTTTAATTAACAATTAATGAATGAGGCTGAGTATCTTATGAAGATCTTATGAATCTTATGAAGATAACTGTTTTATTATTCATTCAAAATAATTCCTAGCTTAAAAACATAGCTAAAACATGCTTACCTCCATCGATCCATCAATGTTAAGTTCATCTTCGATAGTGCACGTTTAGGGTTGTTCAGCTCCGCAGATATTATCCAAATAGCAGATGTCACCCTTCGAGTTGTCTTCTTGTTGTTCTTGCCATGTTTTTAGCTATTATTTCGCCTAGTTCTTACTCTTGAAACGAGTGAAATGTCCGCCATTTTTGTTTCCGCAACCAAAACAACCCAACCTCGTCCCAGCTCTTCTCGGTTAACGGTTCATTAACCTGCAAAAACGCTGCATTTTTGACGTCATTTCCACGCTAAACACAAAATTCTTGCAAATTTGGTCATTAGTAACTGGTTATGGTGAATTATGCGTGTGCTTTTAGAAAATCAGAATCGGGAAAATATTTTGAATGAATAATAACAAGATATAAGCAAAAAGTAGTTTTGAACGCCATTTTGGAGGGCAAGAGTATGCCGAAAAAACAAAGTTGAAAAAACAAAGTGCCATAAAATATCCCCCTTAAATGCGTTTCTTCTTATGTGCTCTGTCAATTTTTGTCATCAACAGGATTCCAACTCTAAAAAGGAAGCATTGGTCACGTGACCTCTTAGTGCAAGTGGCCTATAAGGGTCCAATAGATGCAGGCTCGGTTTTTATTTTTAAAAAATCTATTTATCAAAAAACCTTACTGAAATTACACTCTCCTATTTGGCAGGAGCCTCACAGATCTTAATATGGAAGGCGGAGGCGTTTTGACTTTGCTTTAAAAATTCCAAAAACATAAATTTGCAACATTTTACTGATACATGCGGTGTACAGTGCATGAACATGAATATAGTAAGATCTAGCAACGCAGCTCCAGCAGGCTGCATAGTGGCCGTTTTCATACTGGAGGATGCATTATTCGTCCAGACGGATGATTATGAACATCTAGCCACGTTTGCACCCCTCTTACGTTGTTCTTAATTTGGGGGCCTCATTCTTCTTACAAAAAATTGTTGTTATAAACTGAAAGATCTATTTCTCCCTCGGTCTAATATAATTTATTGATCACAGCCAGTGTAATCATTGCATGCGTTTTCTTCCGTTCCTGTTACAGATCCCACGAACTCCGATCAAAGTTGGACAGCTTTAATTAAGCCAAACATGCGATCAATTTGTCGGTAAAGTACTGTGGATTTCGGCCAACTTCAATCCGCAGCCCGCGAACAGGATCTCAAGTGTGATATTCATCGAGGTCCATGGAGGGTGAGAAGGAGCTAGAAAGCGCAAATTGACCGCGGGGAGTGGTGAAGTTGAGATGCCGGCTGTGAAGTAAACCGAGCCTGTTCACCGATCTGCCTTCTGGGCTCCGTACATGGACAATTTATGTTCATCCCTTGTCTCGACTATACGCGGTAACAACACCTAGATCTCATAGTGTTTACCTGACAACGTCGGCATAATGGACATTAATTATGAGTGTCTGAGGCTCCTGGTCTGAGGAAATTGCACTGAGGAGTTTAAAACTACCTTCCCTTTTTATGCCAAATAGCTATAGATAGTCAAAGAGTACATGTTATCAAAAAATTTTTGATAACATGTACTCTTTGACTATAATTTTGCATAAAGTTATTCAGTCTGACATTTATGATGGACGCTCAAAATTCTTTTCTTTTCAGTCATGCTTCGCGGATTTCATGAATGCTGAAGATTCATTTCGAAATCTAGAGAGAACCGCTGATTTCAACATGAAACTCCGAGCCCAGTTTATAGCCTAATTCTTACACTAGATATATTAGCGAGTCGGCTTAGATTCACGTTTACTAGAAACGGCAAACGGTAATTTCTAACAAGGGGCGAACTTTTCCGCCCTCTACTTGTCAGTTTAGTGTTTATCATATCCATGCAAAAATTAGTAGCCTCATGCCAGATTAATCCGTAAGAGTTACTTCATTGCCAAATATGAGGAACTGTAAACTTGAATTGCCGTTTACGATAGACGTAAAAATAAAGCTCTCAGTACTAAGTAGCACTGGACACAAATGATAGAACAGAGAATTAGCTCTAGAGTGAGGAATCAGTTGATAGAGGCATTATATTATAGGTCATAACTTACAATTCTCACTGGTAAGGTTGGGCTACCTGTACAAAGACAAGTCATGTTACAGCTTTCTTTAACAGTACTTTGACTGCCTTTTGATGTTGCAAAATGATCCCATTTTTATCAGGGAACAGAATCGGCCTGGCAGTGTGATAATTAAGTTACGTGAAGCGCAGCAGAAAGATGTAGAGGATAAATGAACCATGTCAATGCTTGCACAGAGGCACCATAGATAACGTCATTTGTTTCAACCAGTCACTTACACAAAATATTCATTACTTATCAGAAATACCGAGTCAAGATCAACAGCTTTTTATTATAAATCTTTGAATTTCCTATGAACCTACCGGGATCATTGAACGTGGCCTTGTTTTCTCAACAGCAAACTTTGAGTTGGGCGAGGGCATGTTGCTATGCAGCAGTTTTTCACACATAAGCATTTGAATCTCTGGCACTCGCTGCATCTCCTCTGTGTTTAGTTCTTCAACCACATCCTTGGTGTCGACCAGCCCCAGTCGAACCGCTCCGATAACTTTAGCCGCGACTGTCATCCTCTCTTTCTTTTTGTGTTTGATCCACTGCATCACAGATTTGAAGACAAATGTCTCTGAAGGAGCATTGAGATCATCTCGGCTGAGAAGATTCAGTAACCTATCAGCGTCAATATGGGACAAGAATCCTTCACTTTCACAGACCTGCCCGTACAACGACGCCATCTTACGATGTAAATCTTCCTTTAGGTCTCTCAGACCGTGCAAATCAGCAAATGCAAGAAGATGAAGATACGTCTGGATGTCAATGCAACCTTGAATGTATTCTTTGTCCAAGAAATCACAACACTGTCGCACAATGATTGGCATCTGGAGATGGTTGGCAGTTATGAGAACTTCGAAAACGTTTTTCTTGTCAATGAAGAGCTCTCCACTGTAGATGGAATCCATTACAACCTTAAAACCCAGTGCTGAAAGGTTTTCATCTTTAAGCTCAATCACTTCCTGGTTCGATTCCTTCATTCCATTGGTGAACATTGCATGGAAATAATCGCTATTAGCAGCGAGAACATTGCGGTGAGCAGGAAAGATGGACTCATCCACCTTCAGACGAACGTCAATGAATTCTCCGTTTTCTCTGAACTGGCCTAACTTGAACAAAAGATGCGCCGCCATTTTTGGTGATGCGGTATGTGTCGAGACAGCGCCCTCTCGATCGTTTTAAACAGTCCGCTGTGTGGGTTATTGAGGTGTTATGCAACACTGACCAAGATATGAAGAATGACTAATGAAGAGGTAGTTTGTAATTGAGCACGAAACACTGCCCCCTACATTTTTCAGTCCATCATATTGTTGGTTTTCACTTGACGTCACTAAAATTCAAACTACAAAAAACTATCGATGCTACCTAGATTTTACTTTCACGATGTATTAGAGTGGCTGAAAACTAATCTTCATACAAATTTTCGCTTCAAAAGGGAGTCTTGGTTTTGAGATAGAGGACGCTTGAATTTCTAAGTTATTGCGTGACTCGGCATTTACATGACGGCCAAGAGAGCTGTCATGTAGGTTAAAAAAATGACTTATTTCAAGGAATTTTGCTATCTAAACAGTTTATGTATTAGAAAAAGTATTACTTTAATGTTTATGAGTTCCTCGAAGAATAAATTCACGCTTTTGTAGCAAAACTCGGTAACAGATGTTTCTGCTGGTTTCCGTCCGCCATGTTGGTGCTCAGCATGGCGTCTCCATACAAATCTTTATAAATTTGGGTAAAATATTTCTTCGGGTATCTCGTATATGAAATATTCCTCTGACCTGAATCTTGGCGAGGGTCTTTGCATAGTTACCTCCTTTCATTTCCCAGATTCTGGACTTTATCTGTTGAACGGTTTTGATTTTTATTTTGATATCTTTTGAATGGCGTGATGCTGAAAACCAGCTGAGCAATATGGTCATATTAGAAAGATGTAGTTAAATCAATGGTCTCACAGACAGTATTTTGTGTGAAGTAAAAAGATAAAAAGTGAAATGAGAAGACTTGCTATGGGAAGAGGGTAGCCTGACGGGGCGCTCTGGCGGTGGGGCGTGAAAAAGAAGGAGAGCTTGTAACTACAACCCCATTTTCACGCGCAAAAAAAATCGGCACGGCACGCCAAATTTTTGGCACCGTGCTGATGATTTCAAGGCACGGCACTCCCAATTTTCGACAGAAATTTAGTTCCCAGCCAAGAATTATATTATAGTGCAAGAAGCAGAATCTTACCAATACGACCTGTATCTAGTATCTATCGAGTATTCATGTAGGCATACCTTCCATCTTTCGAACTCTTATATCTAAACGACACGAATTACACGTAAATTTCAACCCTTATTCGTGTTTTCTATGGAAATCTCTTCGCTTTGCATGCTTGCCTTCTATTGTGCGAAGTTTCCGGCACAAAAATCTATAAGAGGAAGAATCAGATGATTTTACGCATAAACCGAAGTCTACCCTTAATTTTCTCCTTAATTCTTGGATGTTCCCAGAAAGTTTTTATGTTACGTAATGTACATATTCCAAACCGCTGGTGAAAAGTAGAATCGCACGATTTCGAAAAAAAAGCGAATGTACCAGAGTGACACGCTCTCTTCTAGGTAATTTGTAAAAAAAGGTATAGGAAAATTTTTCTCAGAGCTGCAATTGATCAGTGTACTCGATATAGTCCCTGAATTTCATGCCCATTGAAAAGTTAAAGTTGCTTAAGTAGGCTACACAAGGTAGTACGAGAATGTTTCTGGTAACTATTCTTGATTTGGATCTTGATCCATAAGGAAAATACAAAATTGAATGTTCTTTTCAAACGACAAAGCGTATTTTTTTATTTTTATATTAAATCAAGAAAATTTGCACAAGGAAAGCCCGATATGTCGCAGTTACGCGTCTAGTTAGTGGGCCGAGTTAATTGTTAGGCTTCATTTTACATACAAACATAGGCTACTGTCCGTCATGGTCTGAAAGACCTGTACAAGAAGCTGAGTACACATTGCAAGATGTAAAATGCAAGACACGGCCTGCATGATCCTCCATGAACAAGGTTGAAAGAAAAGAATTAATTCCTTTCTAATACGGACTCAGACACGTTATGCCGTCATTCTAAGGGAAATTTGCACCTCCTTGAGAGACATTCGTCAATGATGTAGTGGGTTCAATTAGATTTGGAACGCTCATCCGCTGCCAACGTAATCGGCTAAATTGATTGGTGCGCACTTGTATAACATAGGAGTAATCGGAGTTTATTAGAGTGCGTTCGATATGTTTACAGGTAGCAGTTGAGGGCAAAGGGTGGATGCAGGAGTGGATGGTTCTTGCGATAGATAAATACGATTATAGCATATTTTGAACGTAAGGGTTGCGTACAGAAAAACCTCTATTTAAACTGTGTATCATCATGAAAAGGTTTTTAAGGCTAGTGATCAGAGTGATACCGTATGGTTGGACGTGGTTCGTCTAAAGTGCTTCTAGTTGAGGAGACACTGGCCAGAGTGCGTCGGGCGTGTAAATAGAACTTTTTGTTTTACTGGTGCAATAGATGTTCTACAGGGCGCAGTTCTTCGAAGGCCGATTAGCCCTTAACCCGGGTTTCTTTTTCTTTTGTTAAAAAACATTTCTTCGGATAACTTCCTCTGTTATTTTTAAGAGCATCCAATCACCACAACGATCATCAACTTATTGTTAAAATGCAAACAGTTGACAAAGTTTTAGATGCAATCATTAATTTTAATTGTTGGGAATTCCACATGTAGACAATTACTGAAATTTACTATAAAATGAAACCGTTACTGGCAAGTCTTGATATTAAAGAAGACCACATTTTTTGTGGTGAACCGGCCGGGGCAAAATGAATTGCGTTTGAACACTGGTTCACTTACACTACACCTCTCCATTTCACACGTTTCAAGGGAATCATCAAATTTTTCAGTGGAATTTCAGTAGAATGTGGGTACGGCTCTTGTCAATAACTTTTCCAGTAATTTGGTCGAGTATACTGTCTTTTCAGTGACTTGAGTGGCGCTACCGTGGGCTGGTCACGTTTTTCCGAAAGAATAACATAGCTAAAATGTTGGTTTGTCCGGTGCCGAAAATATCACAAGTCATGATGAAATGGCACCGCCGAACTTCACAACTCGGTAAATTTACTTTGTGGCACTACGGCCGCCGAGCTCCACAACTAGGTAAATGTACTTTGTGGACGTCTAACTTAAGCCCCGGTTTAACGAATATTTGAACCTCCAGATCTCTTCTTTGGTGGGTTGTTTTAAGAAGATAAATGCTTTTCTAGTCATCTCCATATGCTTTCATAAAACTATTCACAATAAATGATGTTTAGATAAAATCGTTGGGCAAACTGAAAATCACTTAGAACGCGGTTTTGTTAAGCACTGGCTAGACACAAAATGTCGAAGTAAGAAACCAGTGTGGACTTTCCACCTGCGTTGTCAGAAGTTTTTTTGTACCTCGATACAGATTTTGTCGACATCCTCTTTCGCGTCCCTCAATGCTACCTTTTTCGCAGACGTACTTTTTTCGGGTATTTCAAAAACCTCATAAAGATATCCAAGGGTTCTAAGAAATGAAACTGCCGAAACCTGTTTAAACGCGAGCTTTTCTTCTTATAAAAAAAGTCTCAATAGTTAGAACTCCAACACCAGTTACAAAAATGATTTCTCGTAAGTACAAATTCCATGTACTTAAAAGAAAGATCATTGCTGATTTCTTTGAACCCTCGGAAATTCTTTTTGGCCAGATCCAATGCTAAGAGTCACAGTTTTTTTAATAGGGTAGTAAATGTTTAACGTGACGATCTTTTGTGTCCGTGAAAACAGTATTTTCCTTTTCCGAACACAGAAATCTTGTTAATATTAGAAGACGAATTATTCGTTGAGTTGTCTACAACCAGCTCTTTGAATTACGCTTCCTGTTTGTCAGGTACTGCCCTGGTGTCCTTTGCAGATAGTAATAATTATATCAGTTAATGTGCCACCGGGTCATCAGTATAGGACAAAAACTATGTCAGAAAATAGCATTTCTGTTTGCAAAACTTTGTTGCTTTCATTAACATTAATATAATATCACTTAACTGTTAACTTTTCATTTATCAGTTAACTACTGTTTTTTTTAGCCAAATATCAGTTAACTGTTAACCCCATTCGCACCCTCTTAGACTACGTTTAAGTATTTGGCCTTTAGTGCTTTGAACTGCGCCAAAGACTTTGGAACCACAGAAAACGAGTTCGAAGTGGGTTGCACTCACGAAAAGTCGAATTGTCTCGGTGTCATGTCATGCCTTTGTCAGCACTCTCAACTATGTCTCTCCCATCGGTGCAAACAGTGATTAAATTCACCAATTCAATTCCAAAAATAATGGTCCAGTTTTGTTATTTAAGACTATATTTTAGCATTGATAATGTTTCTCGTCGGCTGTTGCAATGGATTGCAAGGATTAAAAATGGATTGAGACGTAGGCCAACAACAAGATACAGGACATACAGCAACCAGATAAGTACCAGACTGATTCCGATCAGATAATGAAAGTGCCGAAGAAGGTGACTTTTGAAGTAGGTTATTGCGGGACATGCATGACCATGTCTGGAAGATCAGTACGAGATCATGACTGGTGATAAATTGTACTAGAGGCAGAGTTCATGTATTTATACCTTGATTCTAGTAGGGCCTGCCTTAAAAGCGGTTGACTTGCTGAGAGAAGGAAAAGTCGGGTTATGACGGAATAATATTCGCTGTAGGAAAGTGAAAGTTAATAGCTAACCAAAATTAGTAGTTAACTGAGAATAGCGCTTTATACTATTACTAAAAATAGGTTTTGTCACCTTAGACCCCCCGCGTGACTCAGACAAACTTTGCATTCTACTCCAAGGCTTTGTATGGGAAACATACGTTTCCGACATGAAAATTGTTCATAAAATTCGCAGTTAGCGTTTTTAAAATGTTTTTTGAGCATAATTCCACTATATAAAAGGCACTACTGCTATTGGGAGCAAAACCTGGTCCAGTAACTCAAATAAATGGTTAAAATCAGAAAATAAAGCGACCCGATCAAAGAAGGCTACTGAAATCGGATCTCTAGCTCTGTGTCTTGGGCAGAAAGCAACGCTATGCACTGAAACATGACATAAAATTATTGGCTGTGTAATACTCCAAAACCGAAATTGCTAAAGAGAAAATCGAGTTTGGATGTGCTTCTCGCAAGCCTGTGACAGAATATCTAAGGTGAAAAGCACACCAATATTAGCACAAACCGGAAATTGTATAAGTTTGTTCTGTTGTTGTGCTGCCAGGTAGACCATATGAATCCGCGACGAATACTTTAGTACTTTATATTCCGTAGTACTATAGCGTAACATAAGCGCTCGAAAAAAAAATTGAGCAACCTTTGCCTATAAATTTAACCAAATGCACCGTTTCACGCACAGCTATGAAGCCCTGCTCTCCACACATTTTAACATAATTTTACCCACAGCAAATATGACGCCGCATAAGAAATAAAACCACTCATCTGTACAGTTTTTTCCACGTTTAACGCTGTCTTGGCACGAGTTGATTATTTTCAGGATATTTATTATCGAAACCAAGGTGGATTTTGTTTCCTTTAACGATAAACATCTTCAAAGACGACGAAAATTTGTTGCCGAACTTGACTTTCCCATACTAAACTCTTACCCTGGTTAGGTTTAATGTCTGAGTCACAGCAGGGACCAGAAATTTGTGACGTCATTAGTAGAAAGCGCTATTGGCCCAAAAGTAGTAGTTAACTGATATTTGGCCGAAAAAATAGTAGTTAACTGAGAATTGGGTATCCCCATTAGCTTCCTCTTTGTGGCACAACGGCCGCCGATCTAAAACATGCACCAGGAGTCGAACGCATTTTCAAAAGAAAAATGTTTTATTTCAGCAAACTTTTGAAAGATGAACGCTTTGGGAGATTCAGCAAACACAGATCGCTTTACGAAGATTCAGCACACTTTTAAAAGATGAAAGCTTTGATTCAGCAAACACAGATAGTTAGTAGACCTTCAGCAAACTTTTAAAATATGTACGCTTTACGAAGATTCAACACACTTTTAAAAGATGAAAGCTTTACGAAGACAGAATAGCAGACCTCAGCAAACATAGCTAGCAAACGTTTGAAAGATGAACGCCTAGGACTCGAATCACCACGTGAGTTAGCGCGTCAAAGTGAGGCAAAACGTAAGCAAGCGCCTCAAAGCGAGGCAAATGTGTGTCGACACAAATGCAATCTCAAAAACACCCTCCCTTATTAACTGCACAGGATACCAATTAAATTGACCGCAGGGATGGGTGAAGTGAGATGCCGGCTGTGAAGTAAACCGAGACTCTGCGTGGCAGTGTAATAATTAAGTTATGCGAAGCGCAGCAGAAAGATGTAGAGGATAAATGAACCATGTCGGTGCTTGCACAGAGACACCTAAATAACGTCATTTGTTTCAACCAGTCACTTACGCAAAATATTCATTACTTATCAGAAATACTGAGTCACGATCAACAGCTTTTTGTTATAAATCACTGAAGTTCTTATGTACTTACCGGGATCATTGAACGCGGCCTTGTTTTCTCAACAGCAAACTTCGAGTTGGGCGAAGGCATGTTGCTATGCAGCAGTTTTTCACACATAAGTATTTGAATCTCTGGCACTTGTCGCATTTCCTCTGTGTTCAGTTCTTCAACCACATCCTTGGTGTCGACCAGCCCCGGTCGAACCGCTCCGATAACTTTAGCCGCGACTGGCATCCTCTCTTTCTTCTTTTACTTGATCCACTGCATCACAGATTTGAAGACGAATGTCTCTGAAGGAGCATTAAGGTCATCTCGGCTGAAAAGGTTTAATAACCGACCAGCGTCAATATGGGACAAGAATTCTTCACTTTCACAGACCTCCTTGTACAATGATGCCATCTTACTTTGCGCAGCTTCCTTTAGGGTTTTAAGTCCGTGCAAATCAGCAAATGCAAGAAGATGAAGATACGTCTGGATGTCAATGCAACCTTGAATGTACTCCTTGTCCAAGAATTCACAACACTGTCGAACAATTATTGGCATCTGCAGATGGTTGGACAGTTGTGAGAAGTTCAAACACGTTTTTCTTGTTAACGAGGAGCTCTCCACTGTAGATGGAATCTATTACGACCTTAAGCCCCTGTGCTGAAATGTTTTCATGTTTGAGCTCGATCACTTCCTGGTTTGATTCCTTCATTCCATTGTTGAACTTTACGTGGAAATAGTCGCTATTAGCAGCGAGAACATTGCGGTGAGCAGGAAAGATGGACTTGTCTACCTTCAGACGAACGTCAATGAATTCTCCGTTTTCTCTGAACTGACCTAACTTGAACAAAAGATGCGCCACCATTTTGGTGATGCCGGATATGTGTCAAGACAGCGCCCTCTCGTTTTAAACAGTCCGTTGTGTGGGTCATTGAGGTGTTATGCAAAAATGACCATGATATGAAGAATGGCCAATGAAGAGACAGTTTTTGATTGATCACCGCCCCCGCATTTTCCAGTTCATCATATTTAACCAATAGAAAAAGCTTCCCGTGTTTGTATAGCCTGATATAAACACGAGAGGGGTTGGGAGAATTCGAGGCAGTTTATGCAAACCCAAGACGAAGTCGAAGGTTTGCATAACACCCCTCGAGTGTCAATATCAGCCTATGCAAATACAGGAAAAAACGTTTCAGTATATAGATACTGATGAAATACTAGGATTTTTCCTTTTACTAAAAAATCATATCTTCATCGCGCGCAGTGAAGATACTATTTTTATCTTTCACGTGTGAGGATATTGGTGTCGCCATGGTTACTAACATGATTAGCCAATTACAAGAGAGCTTCCCGCTCAGGTTACTAAGTATTATTGTCTTTATTTTCCGGCAAGTAATGTGTAAGAATGGGTTGTCTTTGAAGAAATTTTCATATGCTTTGTGACAGACAATTTCAATATACCCTCGTTTTGCTGTATATTTGTGTCAAGACTCATAACGTCCATCGAAACAAGAAATGTTCGGTTTTTCACATTTGTCTTTTCAGTGAAAGGTATGATTTCTGTGATTTTGATATTGGTTGTAGCAGTGTATCAACAAATTTTGTCAAGCACAGAACAAGGTTTTATTGGATTATTAAGAGGAAACCAAACATCCATGTTTTAACTAGGGGGTGGGTCATGCAATTTCCAACCTTGCTTTAGGGGTGGGTCAGTCATTTTTGTGCCGAAGGGAGGGGGTGGGTCATGTGTTTTTTATCAACCACATTTCCAAATGCTCCGGCCCCCTATACTTTTTGACCAGTCCCTAAGGAAGAAAATGTTTTATCACGGCAGTAAAATGATATCAAGGCAGAAAATGTTCCATCACGGTAGTAAAATGATATTTTAAGGAAGAAAATGTTTTATCACGGTAGTAAAATGATATCAAGGCAGAAAATGTTCCATCACGGTAGTAAAATGATATTTTAAGGAAGAAAATGTTTTATCACGGTAGTAAAATGATATGAAGAGAGAAAATGTTCCATCACGGTACTAAAATGGTATTTTAAGGTGTAAAAAGTTCTATAACGGTAGAAAATGTTCTATCACGGTAGTAAAATGATATTTAAAGGAGGGAAATGTTTTATCACGGCAGTAAAATGATATTTTAAGAACGCAAATGTTCCATCCGACGGTACTAAAGTAGTATTTTAAGGTATAAAATGTTTTATCACGGTAGTAAAATGATATCTTAAAATAGAAAACGTATTATCTGGCAGTAAAATGATATCAAGCTAGAAAATGCTCCATCACGGTAGTAACATGAGATTTTAAGGAAGGAAATGTTTTATCACGGCAGTAAAATGATATCAAGGGAGAAAATGTTCCATCCGGTGGTACTAAAATGGTATTTTAAGGTGTAAAATGTTTTATCACGGTAGTAAAATGATATCAAGGTAGAAAATGTTCCATCACGGTCAAAATGATATCAAGGTAGAAAATGTTCCATAACGGTAGTAAAATGAAATCAAGGTAGAGCTGAAATGTTCCATTACAGTAGTAAACTGATATTTTAAGGAAGGAAATGTTTTATCACGGCAGTAAAATGATATCAAGGGAGAAAATGTTCCATTACGGTAGTAAAATGATATCAAGGTAAAAATGTTCTATCACGGTAGTAAAACTATCAAGGTGAAAAATAACAATCGTAGGTGGATTCATGTAGATTTCATAGGACATGTTATGCCACGTCAATGCACCAGTCATTTTCCCGCCCCCGTCCCTCAATGGAGGATACCAGGAGCCGATTACTCCTGGGGGATACCCAGGGAAAACCGAGAGTTTTCACCTTGTTTTTACTCGATTTAGGTTTCCCGGTAGTTGGGAAATACACCTTTTTTCACGGCCTCGCTATACAATGCGGGGGCTGAGCGTAAGCCTTTCCCGTTTGTTTCCAGTGAGCAACGTTCCCGCATTTTACGAGCAATTTAAGTTTTGGCCGCGGAGCAGTGATCTAAAAAAAAGGGAGTGGCCGCCAGCTACGCAGGCTAGGCTGAGGTATACAATATTTCGACTGGTCAACACCAGTCTTCACCAGGTTTACTAGGGAAAACCACGAATACCTTATTTATTCGAATAAGCACCCAACCTCGAATTAGCGCCCACCTCGAATAAGCGCCCATCCTAAAGGCAGAAAAAGTTAATAAGCGCCCAGCCTCGAATAAGCGCCCACCCCCTCCTCCTCCCAATCAAACTCAAATAAGCGCTCACCCCCACCCCACCCACTTGAGTGAATAAATTCTAATAAGAGACTTCCCCGAGGACGGAGTTTTCTTCAGAGTATTTTACAGAAACCTTGCTTTGTTAGTTCTTCGCGTTTTGTTATTAGCATTTATTGTTTTGTTGCAAAATAAACATACTTCACTTGCTGAAAATGGTGAAAATGTAAGAAGCGCCCAGCCTCGAATAAGCGCCCACTCTCAAGGTCCAAAAATTTAATAAGCGCCCAGGTCGGTTAATCGAATAAATACGGTATACAGAAGATATACTGCTTTAAAATAATAAACGGAAGTTACATGGTATGACGTGGTAAGGTGTGGCTGCTAAGAAAAATAAACCGTAAAAAGATAAAGATCACACAACAGCTCACAATGATTATTGTTCGTCACGTTTGATCATTCCCAGAGGCTCGATGGTTTCGGCTTTATGAATGACGAGCGCCTCACTGGCGGTGCTTTCCTAAGACAATCGTGTTCATATCTTAGTGTTTCAGTTGGGATAAGGGCATATAGGAAACAGAGTGGCTATTGCTGAGAAAGTGTCCTGAAACTGCGGTTTGAATGTAACTACCGGAGGGGTTAGGTATAGGGCGTCTATGTTCATTAAAACGGTCCTTGAGGCGGCGTTTAGTTTCCCCAATATATTGAAAATTGTAAAGGCGGCATTGAATCATGTAGATAACATTAAAAGTATTACAAGCAGCCACACCTTACCACGTCATACTGTGTAACTTCCGTTTATTATTTTACAGTAGTATATATTCTGTATATTCGTGGTTTCTCCTAAAAAAACCTAGCTGATAAACACTGGTATTGGCCTCTCGAAATATTGTATACCTCAGCCTTTATCACGTTGTTTGATCAGTCCAAGAGTGCTCATTCTCTCCTATCAGTCTTTGCAGTTGTCGTTTTGACTTTTATTTCTATTTTTATCTTTTTCGACTGATCACGATCTTGTTTGATCCAACGTTGAGCTACATTGATCATTCACGGTTTTTGCAGTGACTTTTACGCCTTAGTTTATATTTTACATTACAGAAAATTGTTTATCATACATTATCAGGCCGTTGTTACAATATGTCATAATCTGCCTAATAAACAGCGGTCTGCTTTGAGTGGAGTATTAATAAAAGTGATTTTTTATTCTATTTTTCAACAGACTACAAGAAAAAGAAGAAAACTGGGAAACAAATAAGTAACCTTGACTTCAGTGGTACGACAATAATCCTGTGGAAGCTCCAGTTGTTAAAAAAATTGTTGAATTGTGCTTGACGTTAAGAGGGCGGGGGAGTTCACTCTGAATTTTTTCCCCGCAAGGTGGGGTTTTCGCTGCATTTCACTGACAGTAAAAGTGAATGCCCGGGGTATCCCTTATATTGCGGATAAGGATTACAGGGGCCTTGGATTTTTCTAGAACCACGCACAGTTTTTCAAAACAACCCCTACCCCGCAAATCGCTTTTGTCAGAACTGGTGACTTAATGATCGCTAAGGCTGTCGCGTGTGGCAAAAAAATCCGGAAAAACCCTGTATTTTGCTTTGAACAATTATCTGGGGCGGGCAAAATCATGTTAAGCAATTCCACCATTTTTCCGTTATCTCTTATTTACCGCTGTTCACTTCCATGCTTTGTTTATCTATTTCTCCTCTTCTTTTATTTGTGCTCCATATTTTTTTAGCTACGCGAGTGCGAACTGGCGTGCAGGTAGTTATGACCCTGGATTATGTCGTTTGAAGGGAAGACCAGGCTAATAAGTGCTCCTTTATACCCCCAAGTATCCAGTGCATATCAGTACCCCGCAACAAACGATTTTACTTTCAATCAGTAGATTGTTTTTATTATATTTAAGAGGTTCACTACAATATGTTGAATTATACTAACTCTTTTTAATAAAGATTAAAATGCACGTGTATTGACAACTAATTTATTCAAAAGATTTAACTATAAGTATTTCTAGTAATAATCTGTGCCCTCCAATTAACGTTAAATTTAATTTTACTAGTAATATTAGCGCCCTTAGTATATAACAGTGGTAAGCTTTAGATGCTTGTCATTGCCGAAAATAAAATCTCAAAATGTAACGTATCCACACCGCCTGTCTTGACTAGGTTTACGCTAAATCAATAAGAAGGTGTCTAGGTTCTACCTTTAACGATTAATAAAGTTGGTGGTGGTGGTGGTTTCATTTCACTAACTTGACTTGAAGTTAGAGGAACAACTAACGCATCACACACCAGGGGTGCTTTCTATTTTTAGTATTTTGCCAAACCGACCGGTCAGCCCGAGCCTAGACCACGAGCGAATGTCCTTTTTCCTCAGAGCCTCGAGTCCTCATTCCTTGGGCTTCGCCGCTCGCGCTCGCTCCTTACGCGTGCTCTCGACCTGCCGGGCTGGCCAGAAACCAAGGGAAAATGGAACGACATTGTTCAACTCAGGATCAACTGAAACAAAGTTTCCAACCGGATCGAAGCTTTCTATTTCGTTTCGATCCAAATTTTGATAACTTCTCAGCTGAAAACGAGAATTTTTTGAAATGGAACGGCAAGTTTTGGTCGGACGACCGGACCAACGGGTCAAAGTGGAGGTCGACCACTTTGACCGGAAAATTTTCCCGCGAACTGAAGCGTTCCATTTGTTTCTCCACCGAAATTTCCGAAATTTTTGGCATAATGGCAAGTACCCCAGATGCAGAGTTTCATTCGATATCCAGGCAACGCGAAGTCTGTCTGTGAGGTCCCGTTAGTATCACCACCGTTGAACCACGCAACTTCCGGGTTATCAATGCAAACTGGGGGTTTAAGGATTTTTATTTTTTATCGGAGGGATCCTAGTCTGCTTCACTTGTAAGGTGGAGCGATGCGTGACGACATAAAAAACTACAACTGTGAAGCAGACTAGAGCTAGGGATGCAAACATGTGCTTAAAGTATTTCAGCCGTTACATATAATTTTCCCGTAAACTCCAACACTACGTCATTAAGACCTTGATATACAATCCTTCAGTCGACTCAGAAAACACTCTCTGGCTCAAGTTCATAGGTCCATTTAAGGAAGGGGGTTAAGGACCCCTGGGCCCTTCCCCTTAATTGATCCGCCACCATATACATGTACATTAACTTCCTATAAAGAGTGTTTCTGTTTGAGAGATTGGTAATGCTTTGTCCTCTTGCAAACCGGTCTCATTAGGCATTCAACTAGTCGTATTAACCATTAGGGACTCCAAAAGGTGGTCCGGCTCTGATCGTAATAACTGGATAATTACATTAATAAAGTTTCTGAAATATAGAGAAATGACCGGACTGTTCGGACCAATGGTAACGGGGTGGGCTTGTTAACAGAGCTAACGGCGGACTCATTCAAGACATTTAAGTGTGAAATTCAAGTCAATGTTTTGATAAATAACTACTAACAGCTAATTAAAACAATTGTCACCTTACGAAGGACAAGGACATTTAAGTGTGAAATTCAAGTCAATGTTTTGATATTAAATAACTACTAACAGCCAATTGAAACAATTGCCACCTAACGAAGGACAAAGTTACTGAACTGAGCAGGCAATTGTAACATTTTCATGCTAAAATTAAGCGCATCCCTCAAAACTATTCCCAAATCCCAGACTAGTAGCATTTTGGTAATAAATCACTTTTCCTTTCATTTTACAATCTGAAAAGGTAACGCCTATCAAGAGATTCCCTTTTGCTTTTATGTCTTCGTCCGATTTAATTCAAAATCGGCAATTTGGGTATTTTTTTTCTAGCCTGACTGAAGCAGAAAGAATATTTTTCGGAACTTGAAAAAAAAAAAAACAATATGCACACTTAACAGAAATGCCTAATTCGGTTTGAGTCGGTTTCTCCTTTTTTAAACAGGGGATTCGCAGTAGCCTACAAGGTGTTTAATATCTCGTTCTTCACTGAGAGATAACACAAGACTGCCGCATTGTCAATGGCTCCTAGATGTTCCCACTCTTGCAAAGATATCGTGCACGCTTCATTTGGTGGAATTTTAATGCCACTGTCAATTGGAAATTTGTTAAGGATGAAATAAACCTTCCCTCCCAACAGTTCCACTGCACCAAGCTTGTTTGAAGGAATGTGGTTTTGTTCAACAACGTGCCACGAGTTCCTTTTCTCGTTATAAACTTCGACAGGTGCATGGTTACCATCAGCTCTCAGAAACCAATAGGAATCATACAATGAAACAACAGAAACTCTTCCACCGGCCACATAAAGCTTGTTATTTTCTACAAATAGAGTGGATTCAAAGTGAGGGTATAAAGTTGAAGCCCTCTTCTTCCATTCATTTTTCTGTGGGTCAAAACAGTGAATCACGGCCGGTTTTGCTTTACGCGTGCGGTCATCCTTTTCTCTGTAATATCCACGAAGTACATATATTTTAGATTTCATACTCACTACCGTCGCAAATATTAAACGTTTTGGATCACCTCTTTCCTTCAAGGAAGGCAATTTGAAATCACCTTGCCAATGATTCTGAGGCAAACTATATCTCTGAGCCAGATCTGAGTCACTAAATGCGTATACATGTTCATTGAAAGAACACAAACAGCGTATCGGTCCCGGTGAGTCGCTGCCTGAAAAAGGAGGAAGTTTTTCCCATGCATTACTAACCGCGTCATAACGCCGACAAATTACAGAAGAGCCCTTCTTTTGAGTAGCTACATACAAATAATTACCCACAACTTCTGCACAAGTGAATTCAGCGACATCAGCTAATCTTTCCATGGACGCAAAAGGCTTCCATGATTTTATTCCAGTATCAAAATACTGATAAGGCGAACGCGAACGTCGCAATCCTCCATCCTTGTCGCAATCAGGGATAATTTGAACAAGTACCTGAAAACGAACAGCACAAAAAGCATTAAATTAGCGAAGGAGGCCGAATAACAAAAGGTATACAATTTTAGAACATGTTAATTTAAACTGCAGTAGATAAAGAACTCGTATCATGGGTTTTAAATACATCCAAGAAAGAATGAGCTATGAGAGCGAATCCCTGTGCTCCATGATAATTATTTGAAATCTATTTTTAAAAGTTCGCGCGCGTGGTGCGAAGGTAGTTTTTGTCTGTCGTCTCCTTGACCCGCGTGGTCCACTTTCACGTGAACGTGACATGTTTCGCCGCCAAATATTTGAAGTTTGACAGCCGTTATAGTAATTAGGGCGCTAAAGGTTTAAATTGTTGACATGTTTTGATCAGCGCATTTAGAACGGATTGCAGTATTGGAGTCAAAATTTCACTTTTGGGATTAAAGATTAAAGATTGAGATTTTCTAACGGCTGGTAGCCTCATTTCAAGTAACACTGTGAAAGGGAAAGGCAACGTTATCACGCGAAATACGAAACCTTTTTAAAGGTTTCGTAAGCGGCTAGTCTCCCTCGCAGCCGTTATTAGGGTCGTCACGCAACGCTGCGTGACCCCACTAATAACGGCTGCGAAGGAGACTAGTAAGCGGCTGGCTTCAGTCAGTTTACGCAAATGTGCAAGATATTTTTTTTCCAGGAATTTTTCTCGTTCAGAAACAGCACGTTTGCTTTTAAAAATTATTCTTGAGAGTTTCAAACTGCATTACTTCTTCTTAACGTCTAATACATGCTATGAATATTTCGATGTGCGAACACAAATCAGGTCAGATGCATGGTTTGACTGTAAATATAATGAGACCTATGACACCATACTTGAATTGGAAAAAATTGGGGGGAGGGAGGGTCATTACAAGAAAGGAAAGGGGTCTCCCGCTATGTAACCCCAGCCCTGATTACAGGAGACTTGTAAACATGTATTAAAAAAAAAAAATTAATCCAAATTTTCATTCAGTACCCTTCACTTGTATGGTTTACCCTATAGTTCCAGGAAGCCTACTTGGCAAGCCAGGAAGCCTTACTTGGAATATTGTATATTATCTTTAATGTATTTCTGTATACTGTTGTTGTATTTCTGGTTAATGGCAAAATAAATAAATGAATGAATGAATGAATGTATGAATTTCACATTTTGAAGAGTTTTTATAATACAAAAAAAATATGTAATAATATGTGTTTGTACATACTGACACAATCATTAAACAACTAGTGGCTGAATAGCTTTTAAAAATCTATTGACTGCTTTGTAATCACAAATATGCCATTTTCGGTTTCAATCCAGTTATAAGAAATTCTATGACTCACACCAATGGGAAATACATATATGCAAATTTGCAGTGTTGCTTGAATGAAGGTACTCAATATTATCTATAAAGAGAACACAAGTCAATCCTTGTACACAAATACTCTCTACTTTATTTACTTGTCGTCATGTGATGATAAATACAGATGTTAAAAAAAACGAAATGCAGACTTGGTGCCAACAGAGAACTAAGTCCTTGAAAAGATGACCCCCTCAACTTCTCTTAATATACCTAGCAAGTGAACATCTTGCAATGCTCAATGACAAAAGAAAGTAAGCTTACTGGGTTTAAAGGAACAGTATCCCGTTACTGCGCATGCACCAAACTTTGATTTTTGGACAGGATGTCGCGAAATCAAAAGATGCGAGAAGAGTAAGAGAACCTTGAAAAATCCGTTTGCATCGCGCTTGGCCGGGTTCAATACGACAATTAAACTTCTCAGGAATTACAGATCAGTGATATATTGTTCCGGTTAAGTTTCGATTTGGGCAAAGTCTGGATTTTATTGCCGTTGGCCGGAGGACCAAAAGATTGGAAGCACTTTGTTGCCGATTGAAGGCTTATTTCTTCTGCTAGCTTCCATACAAGCTCAGATAATTGTGAAAGGAATACGTAGAAATGAAACAGAAACAATAGAGACTGTAAGAAAGAAACCATTGATACATGGATGTGACTGAGGAGATCTTGTGGAGGGGAGCTTCGCGAAGCAGAATGTTTTGCAACGACGCGTTAGTAAACTTTTAAATGAATCTCCCTACGGCCGACAAAATCAAACAAACAGGCGCTACATGTTTAGAAAAACTAGTGCCCTGAAATCATAATATAATTTTTACTAACCTTTGTGATGATTCATAGCGTTGAGATTGCATTTTTTTGTCTTTCAACGTTTGAGGCTAGAACGCGAGCAAATCAGGCAGATATTACTGGACTTGGCACAATTGACCTCTGACACGAGTTTCAAATTTGAAAATATGTTTTTAAAGCGAGCGAAACGAGATTTTCGGGTCGCGAGGCGGCCCAGCTAGCGATGAAATCGCGATGAGTCTTCGAACCGCGAGCCAAATATTTATATAAGACGAAAGACTTCTTCGATCGCGAAAGTCTAAAATATTACTTGAGAATATATACAACAAAACCCCGTCGGCGGTGCGGTCCGGAAGGAAATCTTGTCGAGTCAATATGACAGTTCTATTGTCTTTTGAAGAAAAAAAACAGATGACGCTCGCGCGTGCGCATAATCGGGACACTGTCCCTTTAAATACCGTGGCCGGCCGTGGCCTGGTATTCTGAAGAGGCTCCTAGTATTTTATGTCTACAACACGACTATGCATATCAGTACCTCTTAGCACTAGTTGCACTGATTTCACCGTGAATTCAAAATTTTCGGCGAACCGCGGGTCTTACCTCCAGTCCTTTTCATGATTGAAGCATTGAACAAAGCGTTTCAATTCTGTGCAGACTTTTCTCAGTCAGTTGCAACAGGATGCAAGTGATTACGAACAAAATACACTAGAATACACTTATCAACGGAATGAGACTGTCTTTTTCCCTGAAAATTCGACAGACTTTGCTTCTCAAAAGCTTCCGGAAGAGATTCAAAGCAAAATCGTATATTTCTGCAGCGTAATTAACGAATATTCACTCCGCAATCAAGATGTTCACTCCACGCTATCTTGACACGAATGATCAGATTTTGAATACCGCCCATGATGCTTAGCGATCGTAGTGCGCAGTGTAGCTAAATGTCGCGGGTAAAAAACGTATAGAAAAAAAATGATAAAGTAAAATAATTGAAAAAAAAGAAATAAATAGAAACAAGTTGTAAAATATTTATGAAACGAAAATCTTCAACTCCTTGATTGCCTTTTTGGTCCTCTTCCTGATATTTCCTAAGCTACGTGGGACTTGGCTCCCCTTTCACAACATCACTGTATAAAAGACATGTCGCCGATGAAGATTTATCCATACCTGAGCTATCGCCGCGAAATAAACGAAACAGACGTAAATTATACCTGCAATTGGCAGAAAGTATGGTACAGCTCTGACTCGCTGAATGGAAATGGCTGCTCACCATTAATCTTTATTCGATCGACAATTCCTTTGATCAGCGGAGATTTTTTTAGGGCGTATGGAAAAGCTGGAATCCGGAACCGGAGCCGGAAACGGAAACGGAACCGGAACCCGAACCCGAACCCGAACCTAAGAAATAAAAATTGGAGACGTTTCCGTCTTGAGAGTGTCACTAACAATAATTGCTCGATCAAGACTTTTCATCCCCACATTATATTTATTTATTGTTATTGTAATTTTTACTGTCGCATTTTTTGCGTACGGCGCAAAATTTTTCTTCGAGAATTTCATATACGCGTGAGTGTTGCTCCTCCCTTTGCCGCCTTTCCCTCACAATGGATGAAACACGGAGCCCTTTTAACAAAATGTACGAGTAAGAATATACAATGTTACCAAAAAATGTTACCATTTTACAAAAACATATCTGTTTACGTTTACAGATCGCGACAAAGCGACGAATCGATTGAAATGTGAGTACGTGTGAAAATGTGAAGTTGTTGTGCCTTGAATTTATGCTCGAGTCTGCGGCGGAACAGCATGGGCTGATTCTTTGAATTTTAGTGGTTATGTTCTTTTTTTATAAAGTCACGTAAATTACAACTGAATATTTTGTTTGTTTGTTTGTTTTTTCTGGTAAAAGTGTCTAAGCGTGATGTGTAAGCATGTTTGATAAAGTAGAACACATGCGTGTACTAAATAACCAAACGTAAGCTCTTTTGCGCGGTGAGTATATCTTTGGTATCACGATCACTGTGCTGAAAATTTCTCAAAACAATGATAACAGAGGACGCCATCTTGAATTTTATTTCCACACGGGTATCGGGAACTGGTTTCAGTGCTTCCCAGTTTACCCTGGTCTCAATTTAAGTTCTGGTTCCGGTTCCGGATTCCGGATTCCTGCTTTTCCATACGCCCATTTTTTTAGCACGATGGAATGCGGTCACCGTGAGAAAGGGGAGGGAAAAAGGACAATTTTGAGGAGATTCATATTTCTGGATAGAAGTCTTTCTTAAAGAAGTTTTAGGTCTCTTACCTTACGAAGGAAACACCTTCATTCCCAACATTTCAAGTTAAGCGCCGAGACTGTATGAAAATTTTATTGCCGTACGGAAATACAATTTTCGCGATTCTTTTTTGTTTTGTTTTGTGTACAAAATCTTTGCTTAAACTGAAAGGACCTTTCAGTCACGAATGTTGACATCTTTGAGAAAGAGCAGTTCAGTCTCCAGTTTTTCTCTAGCCTGCTCCAGGTCTACACAGTGTACAGAGTTTCTTTTATTTTTCACCTAAATGCCCCGTTTGTACTAGAGGATTCGCTCATTTGTTTTACTGACCGCGGGGAAGGGGAATAGGACTGGTATGTACTCGGAGATTTTCGTTTCATGAATTTTACAACTTTTTGCTTTTTAAGATTTTATTTTTTTGGAGGACATTTTTCACCCACGACATTTACCCACACCCACACCCACACCCACGACCCACACCCACGACATCTACCCACTACCCACGACCCACGACATTTAGCAGTGTAACTAAATGTCGTAGGTCGTGGGTAGTGGGTAGAGGTCGTGGGTCGTGGGTGTGGGTGTTGATAAATGTCGTGGGTAAAAAGAAAGTCTTCCAAACAAAGTAAAAAAATTAAAAATCCAGCTGAAAATTAAATAACAAAAAGTTGTAAAATTCATGAAACGAAAATCTCCCCGTACATACCAGTCCTATTCCCCTTCCCCGCGGTCAGCAAAGCTAATAATCGAATCCATAAAATAGCATGCTAGCCGCACAATTCGCTAATACTTTAAGAAAATGATAAGCTTTGGGAACGCGGCTTCATCTCATAGTGGATTGATTCCATCGAAAACTGCATACAAAAAAAGAGGGGAATTGCTCCGGGCGATCGCGAGTAAGAAGGATTTTATTAACTTGCATTCAGATGCTTTTGATAGAGTTTTTGGAGGTAATTTGGTCCATGCCTAAAAATTTCGCATTTTTCCAAAAACCGCTCGATAAATTTTTCTATAAATTCGACAATTCCGAGATCAATCGTCAAGAAATATTCCCTGCAAGTTTTAAGAACATTGAAAACAGGGAAGGCTTTTAAATAGGGCCTCAAATATAGCCAATTTTCCCCCCAGATTTTGTGTTTACAAGCGAGCGTCCTCATTAATCATTGGCATTGTTTTCAAGTTTCATATACACGTGCACATTTAGCAAAAAGATAGAATTTTCATCAAAAAGGACCCTCGGTTAAATCCCCGGGATATGCTAATTACCGGGTAAAGAGGTTAGTGATACATTATAACATCAGAGCAACTCTTTGTGAGAGTTTCTGTGATGTTATAACCCGGGTAAGATAATTAAGTATTGCATCCTACACGATGAGCCGTGACGTTCACCGTTTCGGCTCTCACTACTATCTGTGACGACAAGCCAATTATTAGCATATACCGGATATTTCTTCGGAAAGTAATCGAGAGTTCTTTTTGATGCAAATTTATATCTTTTGCTAGTTGTGCACGTGCATATGAAACTTGAAAACAATGCCAGTGAATAATGAGGACGCTCACTTGTAAACACAAAATCTGGGGGGAAAATTGGTTATGTTTGAGTCCCTATTTAAAAGCCTTCCCTGTTTTCAATGTTCTTGAAACTTGCAGGAAATATTTCTTGACAATTGATCTCGGGATTGTCGAATTTATAAAAAAATTTAGCGAGCGGTTTTTGGAAAAATGCGAAATTTTTAGGCATGGACCAAATTACCTCCAAAAACTGTATCAAAAGGAGCTGAATGCAAGTTAATAAAATTCTTCTTACTCGCGATCGCCCAGAGCAAAATTGTCCTTTTTCCCTCCTGTTTCTCACGGTGATCGCATTCCATCGTGTTCAAAAATCTCCGCTGATCATTGGAATTGTAGATCGAATAAAGATTAATAAAGAGCAGCTATTTCCATTCAGCGATTCAGAGCTGTCTCATACTTTTTGCAAATTGCAGGCGCTATTTACGTCTGTTTCGTTTATTTCGCGGCGATAGCTCAGGTATGGATAAATCTTCATCGGCAACATGCCTTTTATACAGTGATGTTGTGAAAGGGTAGCCAAGTCCTACGTAGCTAAGAAAATAGGGAGTTTAAGATACGGAGACTACGGACTACGAACTACGGCTGGACGAGCGTTGTCCTTTGTTTGTAGCACTGGGTTGAGTCGTGCAAATATAGAACGTTAAGATTGCACTACAGACAGTAGACTACGAGAGAAGAGGCGAAGAGGGAAACAACACTCAAAGATTTTCTTGTTTTCATCACAGTTCACAAAAATGCAAGTCAGTTTTGCATGTGATCTTATCTTTAAAACAATGAACAAATTCTTCCATACTTAAAGGAAGCAATTGCGTCGGGTGAAATTGGTGAAAAAAGTTTTGGGTACACAGGTTTTATTTTTTTCGCCCATGAATACTTATATCAAATATTAAGGAAATAGACAGAAATAGTAATAGCTCATTTATTAGATTTAGAAGATGGACTTCTCCGACTACTGATCTGATGTAGTTTGAAGTACTGAAATGCCGAGTTTCGATTGTCTCGAAGATGGTTACATCGTTTTCATTCAGCAAATGCGATACAAAAACTCGCATAAACAAAGGTTACACAAGTAGAAAGACACACTAATCAGTTCGAACAAACATTGAAACTTTTCAAGTGCGAAGAGAAAGTAAATTAACTGCATGATTTCTCTTCTCCTCGGCCGTCAATCTCAATTCTGCGTACGTATAGCTAGATAAAAATGTAGGTCACAACAGTGGATTAAAAGCGTAAATCTGAGAAGAAATTAGACACAACTTACATATTTCGCTGCCCTCTCACTTAAAGCAGGTGAATTGAAAACTTTTTTACGAAAAGACGAGATTCTTGAATTACCGAGACGCCAAAATACGAGCAAAATGTTCTCCGTAGTCCCGACTACGCGAAACAGCTCAACAACTCACCGTAGCCGCACGACTACGCAGGAAAAAAGGAACAGTCACGTGGTTTTGATTATGCGTAGTAGCATGTTTAACCGTAGTCGTAGTCCGTAGTCGCCGTATCAGGAAGAGGACGAAGAAGCCGTGACGAGAAAGGCAATTAAGGAGTTTGAGATTTTCGCTTCATAAATATTTTACAAGGTTTTTTTTTTCAATTACTTTACTTTATCATTTTTTCTACACTTTTTTCACCCACGACATTTACCCAAACCCACACCCACGACCCACGACCTCCACCCACGACCCAAGACCCACGACATTTAGCTACACTCATTTTTGCCATGTGCTCAGCCGATTTTACTTGAGTGAACGGATCCACGAGCCAAATTTGTGTCAGGCGAATTACTTTTAAGGATTAATTTATGGGCCTTTGGATAAAAATTTTCGAGAAATAATTTCTCTGTCTAGTGTTGTGTGTTCTTTCATTTATTATTAAAACATTTGCTCAAAACACGATCCTGAGACAACGCATGCAAGTTGAATTTAATGCTTCTCACATTTATAATACACGCATCACTTCTGTGAATGTCGGCGAATTTTATAGGATTTTTACTTTTAGATTCAGTTTCTGGGCACTTTTTGATACGCAGCTAATGAATTTTATTTGAAAGTATGGTTTTTCTAATTATTCAAGATTTGAGGTCTACGTTTACAACACACGGATCAATATTGTGTTTACTTTGAAAATTCGCGAGCGGCAAACTCCGATAGCTCAGTTGGAATGATGAGATTGAAGGAGCAGTATAAATCTTCATAGGACTATGAATAACATTCTGATGACTTTTCAAAGCCGGTCGGCAAAAGTCGATCCTACAAATATCCACAAGGGTGGTCAATAACCAAAATCTCCTGCTGCCTGCTTGCTTGCTGCTCACAACATTAACGTCATCAAGTAACGCACGCATGCGCATTCTGTTTTTGTCTTGGCGTTTCCCGCCTGTTCGCCTGGGATACGTCACCGAAACGAATTGACCGAGAGGGACTGGGAAAACGCCGTACAGGGACTAGGCAAATGAATTGTTTACGTTCACTACGAGCATTTACAGGCTGTTTGTTTGGAGCGGAATGACGTATATTGGGAGTTACGTTCCACAAACGTATTCTTTAAGGTATCGAGGTATTTCTCCGTTGAAAGTGAGTTTATTGTAGCCTCGCTGTCGCCCTTGAGAGGACAGTCTTTCCTTTCGTAAAACAGTACATCGAAGACAAGATGGCGGCTGAATGTTGTTACGACCTAACATTTCGCGCACAGTTTTTGAGCAGCAGGAAAAGGTCAGTATGATAATTTTCCGTTAAACAATCGTGCTATAGATATTTAATTCTTCTCAACAGTATAACTCTAAAATCGAACTTAATCGTTTCAGGAATACAGTGGTAAATTAATTGTCCATTTTGCCGTGAAATTCTTTTTCACCCTTTCGCTGGCTTGTTTATCTCGAAATCTTGCCTTTCTCCGCACATTAAGTTAACGATTAATAAAACTAAGAATATTTCCGCGAATGAATGGTGCTTTGATGAAGGCTGTGAAAAATCGCCTTCTGCAGTATAGTAATTTTAGCTTTCTTCACCGGTACGTCTTCGTTGAGAAATAACATACAAGCACTTCAACTGTAAATTAATTCAGTAATAACGATGCCAGTAAGATTGTGTTTTGAAAATAAGAAAATTCTATCATTTAGTTATACAAAGGAAAAAATTATAGCAATCGGTTTGAATTCTGATTTTTTCCACCTTATTTTGATGGTACACTAGCTGTTTGTTAACATTTCAATATGCAAATAAATATAACATTTCGGCGTTTTAAAGAAAATCTAGCCTAACTCCCCAACCCCAAAATAGCACGAAATGCCGACCGTTCAGTTAATACACCTTTTAAATAAATCCTTGTTTCTGTTGCAAAAAAATTGCATTTATTCTTAAATGACCATTTTGTGGATACTACATTTGTTGATGTGCTGATTTGTGGAACATTTCATTCACATTCTCCTCTGTATTGAACCACATTCTTGTTTAATGCATCAGTATCTGCTTGATAGTTCTTCCCTTAGGGTTCTATGTACAACTTACATAAAGGGTTCATCTGGACCCAATAAAAAGCTCTAATCAGAAACATCAATAATAGACAAATTTACCGCCATCCATTTGTGCCCCAGGCATTTGTGTCATATTTGTTGTCGCATCTCATTTAGCAGTAGTATTTCTTTTTTAAGGAAACAGCATAATATGCACCCCTCTAACAAACTCCCTGTGTTATGTTATAACAGGCTTTGAAGGTGAACAAACATCATCAGTTAGATTTATGGAGTGATGGGCATTCTCTCAGTGTTCTGAATGGATCACTACTATCATCAAATATAAATTAAAAATAAGAAATCGATTGTGGAACACAGGAGCTGTTACTCAAGAGTCGTTTCAAAATAGTAGCTTAGGAATCTTTGTATCTTTTAGAGTTGAAGAAGAATAAAAGTATTGTTCGTTTTTTCGAGGTATGTGCATTTGTTTAAAATTTTGTCTGCAAGTGAGCTTATGAAATGCTCAAGTTACTACATAATCACATGTAATTGTTACTGTCTCAGACTCAATCCATTCCTCATTTCCTGTGGGATATATTTTTTATATATTTTTCCGCGAAAACTTTCAAAAAACTGTAAAGAAAAACCCACAGATTTCCCCTTTTTGTGGCATATATAAACGCGTGTTTAACATGAGACATCGCGTTAATTAATAAACCCCACGCAGCAAAAAAAATTTTCGCTTCTCTTAAAGCACCTGAACATTGCTACGATGCATTTCTTCCTAGATATAAAGTAAAACCATGAGTTTGGAAATCAAACCATAGGAGTGCATTGCTTTGCCAGTGAAAATCAGACTTATACAGGAACAGTGATTTTTGGCGTTGAGTCTTAAAAGTCTTTAAAAGGTCAAGAAAACCTACTGCTGAAAAATCTCGCTTAGAAAACGTCCGATTTTTGTCATGGAGAAACATTGTTTGTAGGAAACTACGATATTCAAAGCACCAACGAAATGGCTTTTAAAAGGACTGTAACTTTACGCGAGTCTTCGACTTCCCGCCATCAGATTTGATGCGCCCACGCAATTGTCATTCAGCGGGTGCACGCATTACTAGAGCAGATATTGGCCCCCTGTTGGCGAATGAAAATCCGATGTTTCTGGCCGTCGTGACGTCACGTTCAAGCCAGCCCGGGAAGGTTTGAAAGAAGGTAAACAAAGTGCTTGTCGTGAAAATTTCACGGTCCAATTTCTCAGTAACAGTAGAGCAAATCATTTCAACAACTAAAGCGAGGCTGCAGATGTTATCATATAAGGTATCAATAACGCAATTTTAACCTGAAAACAAAAAACAGACTGGCGACAAGGCTCAAAGGTGTTGACAAACTCTCCTACCGATCGATAAAAATCATCACCAAGATCATCTTTAATGGCCTGTAACTCAGAAACCCCACAATACCGCGCTTGGAGACAAAAACATAACTTACATAGGTCAAAACTCTTTCTCATTTTTGAAAAATAAAATCTCATAACAATTTCATAAAAATGATCAGTGGCTTTAAAAGCTACTTTGCGCAGGTACCTTGCGAGTCAGTCGCGAAGAGCAAGAAAAATATACCAGTTAATCCAACAATAAAGCTCTCGAATTGAAACGAGTAATACGATTAATTCGAGGGTATCTGTTTATGTCAATATTTGGACTTGAGAGGTGCTTGAATACAGTTTAAGCCTACAAAATTGCCTAAGAAATATGTTATACCCATACTACGTTTATATAGCCAGTTGGGCTGACGCAAGATTCTTACCGGAGCCTTCCACTGAAAACAATACCTTCAAGAAAAAATCAGAATCAAAACAATGGATTTTATAAATAGGTGGAAAATATCTCAGAATTGGGAACGGAATGCTTAGGCTAGTGACTCGGCAATTTGAACATTTTTACTTCAAATCTGGACAGCGACATTGAAGTTTATTTGATGACGGCTTTAAATACGACTTGAAGAGAGAGTTCCTGAAGGTACCAAATCGCTTCTCAATGACGAGAGGACAAATATTCTGTCAAGGCTCAGCTATACTGTTCAATCTTCTCCCCGAAAAATGGTGATAAGCACGCCTTTTAAACTGGTCAATAAACGCCCGAAAATTCTGGAGTAACTGTTTCCACGGGGGTCCGCATATTCCAAGTATCGGTGCAGATTCAAACATTTCACCTGTACTACACTGTACATGCTTCGATTGCCGAAGTTATTCGGGTGTAAGGTTTTCGTTGGTAAATAATAATTGCTCCATTTGCTCCTCTGAGGTAGGTATAAGGAAACTATTTCCCAAGTCTGCTGTTATGTGGGAGTATATCTACCTCACTTGAAATTATGCCTCTAGAGCTGATACCCAAGTATCTCAGCAACAAAATACTTCTAGTGTAAATTTTTTATTAACACTTTTTTTTGACTTTCCATGGAACTATGCAAGATAATCTTACTAAATAAAAGAAAAGGTCAAGAAAAATGTCTAAACAGGTCATATTACTGAAGACAGTACAAGAAGCACTGGGCAAGGAGAAAAATAATCAAACTAAACAAAACATTTTGGGTTGTAGTTTCACGTCACTAAAAAATACAACTGGAAATCTGTCTGCATTCTCAGGCTAAAGCTTCCAGTGACGAACTGATTCGAAGGCTATGCCTGTTAAAACACATTATTCATTATTATTCTTCTAAAATCCTGTCAGTGAGCAGTTTCATGAAATTAAATTCTTGGTATAAATCCTCACATTGTCAATAACAAAAAAAAGAACAAGTAGATGATCAGTAATGTTATATTCTGGAGTGGCCATAGATGATTTGATCGCACGATGATGTAGAGGCCAAGAGAATAAGTAATAATGAGAGGCCTGCCAGTCTACTCTCTAATTCTGTTTACATGAAAGACATGTAAGCCTGGAAATGTCATTGGTCTAAGTAGCATAAATCCTGTAGAAAAAACAGAAAATGATTAGCATTACCAATACAACTTTCTAGTCCATACCACCATAGTTAGTAGTAACTATGATACTACTAGTACTGATTAAGATTTATATACTGTTTTATATAGTTACAATAGATAGACTGATTAGTTGCTCTTGGTGACAAAGTATTAAATGAGTAAAGGATGCAGTGTCTACATGCATCAGTCAATATTATTGAAACCCTTCCCCCGCCCCCCGAACCTCTAGGACATAGGGGGATTCAATGCAGCCAATGCCAGGATTTAACACAGTCATATTTAACAACGTGCTGGCCCTGGGTGCAGTGGAATTAACAAAATTACTGCTTGACCTAGCTCATGAGCAGGGATTTAACAGCACGTAATTTATACATTTTTGGAAGCAGGGACAGAGAGAGGGATTGAACATGAGCCCTTGTTTCCTCCAGGGAAGGGGGGGGGGTGGGTATGCCATAGGTATGTTCCACTCTGAAGGGTATGGTTTTCAAGCAGTTTACTCTGGGATAGGGTATAAAGAGAGTTTGGGTTCCAGGAAACTGATCAATTGGTTGAAGATTTTAGTCTAGCCTAGGCAAACCATAAATTGTCACTCACAATTAGAATCAAAAGCAAGGAGTTGCCGTTACTCAACAAAAGAAAACCCAGAATGAAGTTGATCGTCAGGACTATTAAGACAATTAGCAAAGAAACCAAGTGCCCACTCCTAAAATGTAAAAGCACACTGCAAAACAAAAATAAACCTTGGAACAGATAGAAGCACTGTTAACAATTACAAAGTTCAGCTAGGGGATGGCATTTCTCATGAACTTGATTTAATGCAGTTGACAGTTTCTATTAAAAGGTCCATTGGTTTGAAAATAAAATTAATAAATACAGAGTACCAGACAGAAGAGAGCGGTTTCAATTAAGCCTAGAACTACAACTACTAATTCCCTGCCATAAGGTGCTTTTAACAAACTACTTGGTCCGCGAGTAGAAAAATTAGTGGCATTTTAACACCAGGCTAATGTTAAATTCCCCGCTAAGTCCCAGGGATTAGGGGGCTGGGGTTTCAACTTACTGATGCATTATACTACCAGATGTTGAGAGGGTATTGACTGAAAGTAAAATACAGTGTACATACATGTACACTTGCAGGCTTGATAGTGCGGTTATCCTGTTGGTGCCTTGTTTCAAGAGTGTTACCCCCACCCCCGGAACTTTCCTAACATATGGGTGTACAAAAAATTTACAAGGGCTGAACAAATATTCAGATTAAATGTGGTAGTGCTTCAAAAAGAGTGAACCTCTCCACGATCGGGCTTTTACGAGGTCATAGTAAGCTTAACAACTCTCAGTATACTTATATACGTCTTACTTAAGAACCGAAATAACTACAAAACAGCTCATTTATCACAAATTTTCGTAATAACCAACCTCGCTTCAACAAGATTACAAAATTATACAAATTGATTCGAATAAATACACTGATCATTTTTGTGGTTCATTCCCTGATATTTATTATATGCTATATGGATTGTGTGAGATAAAAACTACTTTGAAGCGAAGCTACAAGTTTTCTCATGCTTTTTATTCAGATAAAAACGAGTTTTTGTCGAGCGAAATGCCGCACCGCACTCAGATGATTTTCCTAACTTGGAGACTCACCAAAACGCTTCAGAAACCTTTTTCGCCGAATTGTCACGTAGTAATCAAAATACACTTACCTTTTCTGTTGGAATATGAGGTGATGGTATCCTCGATGAAAAGAGAAACCACATTGCTGCTTCATTCACGGGAAAAAATAAGCTCAAAGTGTTCACATGAAAAACAATAACACCGCCATTTTCGAAAAGTCTGCTCGTCGCACGCGCCAATTTTCCTGTGACGTCACAATGGCCCGACACATCGGACAGCCGCGCTCACGAGTTTATATGACTCTCTCCTGCCCTCCTGTTAACGCGCTGGGGTTTTTAGTCATTATAGGAACTTAAAGGAGACTCGGTGGCCTTTTTGCAGGCTAATGAAACCCGACTGAGTTGTACTTTGTCGCAACGCAACATGCCCGCAAACAAGACAAAGAATACTGCGAGGTATTCGTCCAAAACAAAGACTGCTGAAGAAAAAATAGTTAATTTGTGTTCTTTCCTCGTATCAGAAGCCTGTGGCAAGATTTTAAATAGCCCCAAAACTGAGAAAAGTAGATTTTTTAGCTTCCAGTTGTGCGCCCAGGTATGTAGATTCCGATTCACCGATAAAAGGATTTCGGCGAGTTTTCTCAGTGCATATACAGTGTCGAACAGTAATGTTTTGCCTTTCCTGATATTTCCCTAAATTATTTGTAGTCTAATATGTGCTACTATAATGATTCACTATGGAGACGTGCGACCAGCCAGTGCGCGGGGTACTCCCTTATAAGGGCTTAATGGAGACGTGCGACCAGCCAGGGTATGTTTTTCGGGATTTTTGTTTTAAACAGGGTATCGATTTTATCATTTTTTGTCTTAATCAGGGTATCGATTTTATTAATTGTTGTCTTAAACAAGGTATCTTTTTAAATAGTTTTGTGATTGCTAATGGATTAAATAAGAAAGAGTTTCGATATTTATTATTGTCTTACACAGGGTATGGTTTCGGGTTAAATGTCTTAAACAGGGTATCAAAAATCGGAATCCTGTCTTAAACAGGGTAGGAAAATCAGCGATTTTTGTCTTAAACAGGGTCAGGGTATGAGGGGCCCGGGCTGCACCTGCCCACCCAAGGATATATCGAGTTTCCCCCCTCCCCCTTCCGGGGGTTTACTTTACTACATTTTATAATTAAACTAGGAGTAGTGCATCTGGTTACTCCATCAATTAGAATAATTTTACAGCCTGAAACAAGCAAATAAGAGCGCTTTAGTTGCCTGTAAAAATTTATTCTTTGCCACTAATCACCATCCAAACCAGTTCTTTGTCTACGCCATTTTTTTGCACCCTTACTTCAGTCCTTAGTCACATATAACTTACAACTCGTGGCTCAGCTGTCTCAACATAGCGACTTCGTGCGATTGTCTTTTGAAGAACACTGCTCTATACCGTTCAGTACTTTTCCTCTTCAGTATCGTAAGGTAATTGTTTTGTGCATATTTATCCGAATTAAACTGCGTTTACGCGATAGTCTTAAAAAATGACCAACAAAGGCAGGCCAACACGACTCTTCCATACAAAAACGCTGTGGCTATATGGCCGGTAACCGGTCAAGGTTTTTAAAATACTAAATGGCCGGCAGTTCTATATTCTTAGTAAATTTCACAAAATCGAAAGATTCCAGCTAATCTAAACTATCATATGTCGATTTAGAAAAGTCAAGCGATCCTGAAATGTTTTACAGATGTCAAGTCTAGTGTTTGGTTTACGCTGGGCTCAGAGGAGGAAACGATGTTTTGTGACGCCCGGTTCAGACGCCGCTCCACTCATGTGCCGAACCTAACTGAGTTTGGTTCGACTTTGGAGCGACATTGGCGCGACATCTGATTCAGACGGCGCACCGTGTGTCGAACCTAATCTTTATTTCATGTGGGAAGATTTATAAATTATCATAATGTATGTATTTGATTCGGCACATGAGAAGAACGCCGTATGAATCACCTGCCGCTCCAATGTCGAATAATGCGACAGACCCTGTCGAACTTAACGTTTTTGCCGCACCAAATTAAAACTGCCGTACCAAACTGATTCAGACGCCGCTCTTTTGCCGTACTTAATACCTCAGTTAGGTTCGGCACATGAGTGGAGCGGCGTCTGAACCGGGCCTTAGAAATTTTTTCAGCTCGACTGCCGGTCAAGGTTTTCAAAACACAAAATGGCCGGCAGTCCGTTATTCTCAGTCAATTTCACAAAATCGAAAGATTCCATCTAATGTAAACTATCATACGTCGATTTAGAAAAGTCAAGCGATCCTGAAATGCTTTACAGATCCCA
>CALNXK010000022.1:2062500-2067500 GCA_942486035.1 Porites lobata | reverse complement strand
GAAACTCCTCAAGATTAGCGATGATCCTGGAGTTGACAGCGAGTCAAAGTTGCTGCTAATTCGAGCAGGTATGTAGCCTGCAGAGCAGGCGTTTTTTAACGAAAACTCAGAGGTACATTGATCGTGGCCGCCATCTTGAAAAGCAACGAAGAAGACTAAGGGGGAAGGGCAGTGGAGTTCTCGGTGGAGTTCTCGCGGTTCTCGAGTACGTTGTTTATAACGGCGGCCTGGAACAAGAGGTGATAGAACTGACGTTCACCATTCATCGATCAACATACCGTTGATTGTTTTTCGCAAGAATAACCTTCAATAACTATGTATTTGTTCAATTTTTTTTGTAAATGAGTAAAATGCCCAGAAAAAAAGGGGAGCGTTTGCTAATTCCCTTAATCCAACCTTAACCAGGGGCGGATCCAGGTTTTTTGTTAGGAGGGGGTGCACTCGTCTCTTGCTCTACTTCAACACCAATAAACCACATAGTTTATATTTTTTTTGCAGAATCCCAGTTGTATTAGAAAACGCAGGTCATCTCGAGAGGGGGAGGGGGGTGCGCACCCCTGCACCCTCCCCCTAGATCCGCCCTTGTTAACTCACCTGTCACTCAAGTCAAAATATTGCAAAGTTTATTTTTTTTCTGAAATCCAAAAACATAAATAGTCGGCTATGCAAAAGACTTCCCTATGAGTTTAAATGAAAGAGAAAATTAAACTATACAACGCCTCAGCCTCCCCCCTCTCCACAGGCGGCCTGTCTTTCTGCGTCCAGGCTGGGTCAAATGGATCCATGACTGTAAGCTAGCGATTCTTGATTCTTTTATAGAAAGCTTGCTCAAAAGCTAGAAACAAATGTCAGGCATAGACCTCTCATGACCAGCTTTTACCTCACCCTGATGAACTGGTTTGCTCACAGGCTAAACGCTTAAAGGATTCCACTGATATAAACCAAATAGTTTTTGACAATATACCTCGTGCTGTAGAAAAGGCAATAACTATAGTATAATCAAGTCAGATATTTTTAACTTTGAAAATAACTTTGGCTCGTTCAATGAAAGAGGAGAAATGAAACCAACACCATAAGTTCAAACTATTTTGACGCATATTTAAAAAAACTATTCAATTTTTTTTTTATTTGCAACATGTCATCAGTGTAAGTGCGGAGTGAATCGCATAAAGAGACGAAAGTGGGTTAAGGGAAAATGCTTCTCAATGCTGCCGGTGCTGTCCTAACAATTTGTAATTTTTAGCTCTGAAAACAAACACTTCCTGCATTCTTTTAGGTATATTTGAAGTCAATGACACTCATTTAACGCTGACAGTATGCCCGCGACATCGAAGTATGTTTGGAGTACGATGGCGTTGCAATAAGTCACGGTGTACTGTCCCCTCTGCTTTAGCTGTTCATGGACTTGCTGGTTCTCAGGGACAGTGTGGGTTAAAGAGCGCTCTATCTGCATATATTTTCAGCTCAACTAAGATGCTCCTCCCAGTTGGCTCACGTATGTGTTAAGACAGTTTTTAAATAGTTACACTTCTATCTAGATTTCTGCAAGACTGTAAGAAAATTGATAAGTTAGAGTCCTGCTTAGAGCAGTAGCCCGCTGAATGTGTGATTGAAATTTGTTTAAAAAATTATCATGGTTTTAGTATCTAAAAAGAGAGTGCAAGGTCTAATCTATTTGCCCCTAGGTTTTTTGTGCCCTTAGATCCGTCCGTAGATCCGTAATCACTAACTCGTGGTGTATTTTTAATTGCAGCAATATGCCGACGGTGCAGACAACATTTATCAGAACTTGTTTCTCAGACCGAGTCTGCCTCAGCGGTGCATGAACAATTGCCGATCCTACAAGAACCTGGAGAACAAGAAATCGTTGCTGAAGATCTTGAACAACACGCCCAGGAACAGGTTAGAGCTTCCATAATAAAGTCTCAAATGCATACCTTGAAAAAATCATTTGTATTCTCTAAAAGTGCCTCATAGATCCACGTAGACTGATGAAACACTGAAAGACGGACACTGCATCCCGGGGGAGGCACTCAGTCAAAAGGGGTTTCCTTTCAAGGCTTCCACTTGAAAATGACACCCTGTTCGAGACAATCAATAGTGAAGTTGTAGACCCTTTTTAAGTCTCAAAACCTTAAAAACCATACCCTATGCAGCGGGACAAACGCGTATGGACTAAATGAGTGGTCCCCCTTTCTCAGGTCGACTTCTTTGAGGACTTGTACCATGGTAGCCGCTAACATGGTACACAGTAAAGACTATATAAGTAACCGTCCGTTGCTTATGTTTGTTGTATAGATTCAAGATGATGAAGGGAGTGTCAGATCCGACGAGCTGGCCGTTAGTTTGGGGGGTTTAAAGGTGGCTGATGAGAGTTACATTCTTTCCCCCCGCGGGACGGGCAGCACTTTATCTTCATCTGGTAATGAAAATGGAGTAGCAGTAGCAGCAGCAGCATCTCAGCCCATCCTACTTGAACATCTTAACAAGTTTTTAATCCAGTGTCAGATCCAGCCTATTCGAAGGCCTTGGTTTGACTGGGATAAAGTCAGCAAAAGAACCAGACAGCGATACGTAACGAGAACAAGCGATATCCTATCCACGGTCATAAAAGTCATTTCTCCAGCTAACGCGCCTTATCTTTGGAACGAAATTCAGTCATCTAGTTTTGTTAATCAGCAGCTAGGTCCCGTTCAGCCATTTCTACCATCAGAGAGGGCTTATTTGGAATCGCTGGCAAAAGCGTATGAACATTCAACTAGCTGGGATACGCGGCGACAAGTTCTTTCTGTTATGGCTGGAGTGGCGAGTTTCAACTCTATCTCCCATTTTATACCCGGTCTGACACATTACCGATATAGCATTTCAAACATTCACCGCCTGCAGCATGGACCTGGTGCTCCAGTTCCGAAAGACAAAGCACCAAGGATAAGGATAAATCTGCAACAGCTAGACCACTTTCTTTCCTTCATTACCAGCCCTCACCTGGTCCAGGACCTTCCTTTTGGCGAAAAACACTTAGAGCTCTCATCAGGAAAGATAATAGCCGTGCCCAATGTTATTCGTACTATGATCCCGGAGCGGATAGTAACGCAGTACATCCAGTTTTGTTCAGAATGTAATTTCAGTCCTTTTAGTCGTAGCACCATGCTTCGCATATTGACTGAGTGTAAAGCATCTGTACGTAAATCACTTCAAGGGCTGGATTACTTCGCTGCTGAGGGTGCACGAGCATTTGAAGACCTGGGATCGATTGTGGACAAGATTTCACCATTTAGAGCTGACGGAGCAGAATGGGCTACTGCAACATACGATGCCCTGAAGGCAGGAAAGTCATACCTAAAAGGAGACTTTAAGGTTTGTTCGTGTACCTTATTAGAAGTGTAATAAATGTAACACTAGCATTTGCTCCAGGCTTAATTGCACAATGACATTTTGACTCTTTATTGGACTGCCTGTGGCAGAGTCAATCTAGTTTCAAATTAAAAAAAGTATAATAGGTATTCTCCCTTCGGCAAATATATGTGAATCGATAAGGTTATAGAGATCCAAAACGCTCGAATTAAGCAAGAGGCATATGCCTCCAATTTGCTACCAAGTAAGTCAATGTAAGTTTTGCTACCAAGTAAGTCGAGTCTTGACTCTTATGGAATGAAAGATTGCGGGACTTTCACGGGAGTTCACACGTTTCATGAAGTGAATTATTTAGCATCTTGTGGCAAGGCAAAAAAGATAGAGAAAGTGAGAGTAATGAACGCAAATAAGAAAACACAGTCACCTTTACCCTCCCCAACTCCCTTTTTATCTTACTCCCGGCATACCTCTTTCGCTGTCTGGCACTAGGGCTATAAATAAGCAGCCTTGAAGATCTGCTCCTTTTTTTATCTTTTTACTCATGTGATACACTGCATAGCATTGTCTCTGTATCAGATGTGTAGGGCTGTGAGATGAGAGATGTTACATTATTTTTCCCCTTTTTTATAGGTACATATCGAATCTCAATCAACCGTTGCTGACCACTGTAGTGTGTACGCTCTCAGTGACCCGACCGAGAACTGCTTTACTCAGAAGTGTCATCACCAACACCACCAGCAGTGTGACCAGTGCGAAGCATTGGAGGCGGTCCTAAAAGATATTGGCCGCGCGGTACAGGACACGCGCTTTTCTGACGACGAAGAAAGAGACGAGGCCTTGTACCTTTACGAGTCTGCCACTCAAGCCATCCAATCGTGGAAAAGCCACCAATTGCGGTCAGTAAGGCAAGATCAATCACGGCTGGATGTCTTGAAACGGCTGAATGAAAATACGGTTCTTGTAGTAAACGATTGGGCCATGAAATTTCTCCCTCAGTTGTATCGTGAATCCCAGCAAGACTGGTTCGGGAAGAGGGGGATTTCGTGGCACATATCTGTGGTTTTCCGTCGGGTGAGGGGTGAACTTCAGTCACAGGGTTTCGTGCATATCATTCAGCAGTGCAATCAAGACAGCACGTGTATTATTTTGATTATGCAGCATGTACTCAAAACCTTGAAAGCTGAACACCCCGAGATAACGACTGCTTTCTACCGCCAAGATAACGCGGGTTGTTACCACTGTGCAAACACCATTCTTTCATGTCCTGTCATCGGGAAGTCCACTGGAATTCAAGAATCACGTTTGGACTTCAGCGATCCTCAGGGTGGCAAGGGCCCCGCAGATAGGTTAGCAGCCACGTGCAAGTCCCATATCCGTATTTATATCAACGAGGGACACAATGTCACCAAAGCAGAAGAGATGCAGGAAGCACTACTCTCGCATGGGGGAGTCAATGGTGTTCGTGTGGCAGTTTTACAGACAGTGCCAGAAATAAATCAAGAACAGAAGATCCCGGGAATAAGCAAACTGCACAATTTCGAGTTCAGCGATGGGGCACTTGTGGCCTGGCGGGCGTACAACATTGGTTCAGGAAAACGTTTTGTGATAAAGAAAAGTACAGGTCAGTTTTACTACGTGTTTTTTAC
>CALNXK010000022.1:1987500-2055000 GCA_942486035.1 Porites lobata | reverse complement strand
GAAAAAATTGTTAACTCTGGTTTCGTTCATCTTGGGATTAGCGATCACTCACTGGTTTTTATGACTATAAAAATACGTTATGAACGTGTTGGCACGCACCGTACTATCGAAACTCGTGATTACAAAAAAATTGACAGCGACAAATTTTTAAATGACCTTGTTCAACAGCCATGGGATTTAATTAGCTTAGAGCCAAATCCAACTGCTATGTGGGATGCGTGGAAAACCCTGTTCATGGAAATTGTCGATAAACATGCCCCACTGAAAACAAAGCGGATCTCAAAAAAGCATTCTCCGTGGATTACATATGACCTGATGCGTAAAATCTATAAACGAAATTATTTAAAAATGAAAGCTGTTATTGAAAACAATGCGGCTAGTTGGGAACAATACAAGCAAGCGCGGAATGAAACTAACAATGCTATCAAATCAGCCAAACGTCAGTATTTTTTGCACAACTTAGAGTTGAACAAAAAGAATTCTTCCAAAACTTGGAAGCTAATTAACGAACTGAGCTCGCGTAAATCTTGCACAAACTGCAGTATCACTGAAATTGAAACAGACAACGAAACTATAAATTCTGCACCTGAAATTGCAGAAGCTTTTAATAACTTTTTCACATCTATTGGACCAAATCTAGCCAGTAAATTATCACCTTCTAATATCGACCTTGAAAGTTATTTACAGCCCACTAAAACAGCCTTCTCCTTAAGGGCTCTTAGTGTCACAACTGTGTGTGAGCTACTAAGTCAGCTTGGCGAAAAGAAATTAAAGCCATGGGATTGGACGGAGTTCCTTGTAAACTTCTGAAATTAGCCAGTTCCATTATTGGACCATCATTAACGAAAATTTTTAATAGCTGTATAGAAACAGAAACCTTTCCAGATGAATGGAAAATCGCCAAGGTGACCCCTATCTTTAAAAAAGGATCAAAATCTGACCTGAATAACTATAGACCAATTTCTGTATTGCCAATTGTCTCAAAGCTATTCGAGAAAATTATATATCAACAACTCTACGATTACCTAGATAAAAACAAACTCTTGAATACTTATCAATCCGGCTTTCGATCGCTCCATAGCACCATGACAGCGCTACTTGAATCAACGAACAACTGGTCTATTAATATAGATAACGGCCTTTTAAATGGTGTGGCATATATCGACCTTAAAAAGGCTTTTGACACCACTGACCGTGCAATTTTGTTACGTAAACTTGCAAACTATGGACTTGATCTGGGTTCCCTACGATTCTTTGCCTCCTACCCAGGTAACAGGAGCCAGAAATGTTATGTTAATGGCGTATTGTCCAGTGCAAGCGAACTAAGATGCGGAGTCCCACAGGGTAGTATTCTCGGTCCTTTGTTCTTCTTAATCTGTATAAACGATCTTCCAAACTGCCTTAATTCAGCATGCCCTAAAATGTTCGCAGATGATACAACTATTACCATTTCTGGTTCCTCTCTAGCTGACCTTGAACAAGAGACTAACTTAGGACTACTGAACCTTCACTGTTGGCTAAAAGCCAATAAGCTTAGTCTTAATGTTGCGAAAACCGAGTTTATGGTTATTGGCTCTCGCCAGAAGCTTCTTGCGGAAAGCCATAACGAAATAAACATCAAAGTTATCAGCAATGTTGATCACGCAAACGCCGTCACATGAAACCTGTTAGCCTCTAAGTTAAGTTAACGTGCTCATAAATTCTGCCATGTCTTTTCTTCTCCTTGGTTTGGCCAAAGCGCCTTCTGTCATTTAAATACTTGAAGATTACATTTAGCATTACACGACTTACTTTTTTTTGTTCATTAGTATTATTAACCAGAGCTTCGCTTTAGCCCTGGCTAATTCTATATACCGTAAAATTCCGAAAATAAGCCCCTCTACGTATAAGCCTCCCAAATATAAGCCCCCCAAACCGGTGACGCAAAAACTCCTCCGTTAAATCGCCCCTCCAAATACAAGCCCCCCAGGGGGCTTGTACTTGGAAATTTGCCCACAGAGACAAAGTAAAACAAGTCAAAAACGATGAATTTACTTCCAACTATAAGGCTAACCCAATCGATTTTGAAACGCAAACTTCCCTCCGTAGATAAGCCCCTCCGAGTATAAGCCCCTCAAAAAGGGCCTTTGAAAAATATAAACCCCGGGGCTTAATTTCGGAATTTTACGGTATTATGGTATTGAAATTTTGCAGTCCATTGTTTAATATCTGGTATTAATTTACGCGTTTTATGAGCATATATATATACATTTTTTATTTCAAAGGAAATTGTTAGAAATGGAAATTTCGAAAGCATGACAAGGCGCGAAGCTGCTTCCATAGAATACCAACCCCCGTTATTCAGACGAGTAGGACGACGCTGTTATCACAGCGGCCCAAGAAAGCATCAGATATCTTGTCCTTGACAAGATTTCCTTCGGAGTCCACCTGCCAGCAGATGAAAGAGCTTTGTCTAAAGGGAAACTACGTCGCTGTCGATTGTGATATAGGAGCGTTCACACTAGATTCGAGTTGCTGTTAAAAATACATAGCCTCCGAAACGTGAAGCATGCCTTTCTCAAAGAGCAACAGTGGCTGAAGAAAGAAATAAACCTCTCGGATTCCGCGTGCTCGTATTCAAAGGAGCATCTTGTTTGTTATGCCGAGAAACGTTTCAATACCCCCAACCACCATAGCCCCCTACCCAGTAACCGATGTATCCTTGCATCTGATCTCGCCACCATCGCGGGAACCGGCTGGCTCAACTTTTGCGTAATAACTGGTATTACCGAAATTCTAAATAGAGACAGCGAGGAAACAGCGGCACTCATATTAAACAACATGGTCTTGGTCGACGAGCAGGACCTTCCCGAGTACGTTAATTGTAACATCAGAGGTGGAGTAAAGTACGTCGTTGTCTTCGCAAATGTTGGAAAGAACAAAAGAAACGAAGTTTTTATTAGCAAGCCGGGGCATCCAGGCAATCACTGGACATTACTATATGTTGACTTGACGGTCAACAAATGGCATTATATTGATACCTTTTGTTGGGGGATGCCCGAAAATTTAAAGAACGCAGCTTTCCCTTTTGTTTCAGCCATCTACCAACAAGGCGGTATGGCACTGAAGCCCGTCAGCGGCATCGTGCCAGCGCACATTGAAAGTTTTGGCCTAAGTCATTCCTGCTCTAAAGCTTGCCTAAACAACATCCCAGTTCAAACCTGTGGCAATATCTGTGGGGTCGCTGCAGCAGTACTTGCAGGAATCGCATGTGCTGCCCCTTGCCTGTGAAGAAACGTATTTCTCAACAGGAATACCGAAATGTCCAACAGCTTGAAATGGTCGCTGAAACCTACTGTTCACTCCGACTTTCTAAGATGCTCTATCATTTCTTGGCTTTTAACCGACTCAATCGATCTTTCTACTCTTGGAATAACGGGAGAGCAGGTGAAACCCCGACTGCGAGATCACGATTTCCCTTCCCGTCGCCGATTCCTTGGCAAGGTGACCATTCCAGACGATGGTCATGCAGACGAAAACGAGGAAAATGTCAAGGACTACAAAGGAGAGTCACTGTCAGGGGATTCCAGTTCTAAGGATGACGCCAGCAGAATGCAGGACCTTTCCGAGGGGTGGATAACAGTCCAGTATGGCAAGAAAAGAAAGAAGGTGGATAACCAAGGAAGACAAAGAAAAAGTAACAACAATTCGTCACGGGAAGCTTCTTCGGCAAAGAAAAACAGTCACGTCAACAGCAGGGGAAACAATAATAGCCCCCGCCGAAAAAGAAACGATAGATCAGCCGTCGATAATTCCCATGGTTTAAAGAAAGAAAAACGTGCATGCCAAAAGGCATATGATGAAGACAGGATTCCTAATGACGCCACGATTTCCGACGATGAGTGTGCAGACTTTTACCAGCACAACACAGTAAGAATAGACTCCAGAGGGAACTCAAAGTCAAATGTAGAGGAAAACAATGGAGTGCCACCCTCAAAGAGAAGCACGAACCCTGAAGACGAGGCCAGAAGCATGAAGAAGTGTGATGACGACCGGATAAAAGTCCAACGGAGCAGGGAAGTGAAGAATGTAAATACCCAGAGAAGACAAGGACATCATGAAAACAAGAATACGACAGATGTCATTGCTGAGCCAAGAAAACATAGTCAAAACATCAGTGTGAAGTGCAAAAATAATGGCTCCCCCGGGAGAGAAAATGATAGATCATCGGATGATGCTGTCAATGGTTTAAAACAAGAAAACGTTGGCACTGAAATGGCAGCTGGAGAAGATATGATTCATAAAAAAATGATGGATCGTCGGAAGATGATGCCAATGGTTCAAAAAAAGAGAACATTCGTTGTGAAATGGCAGATGGTGAAGATATGATTCGTAACCACAGTGAAGATAGAAAGCTAAAACAAGAAGATAAGAGACCTTTCCGTTAAGAGATCGATGGAATGTCCAAGCACATCCAGAACGCTCCGTTGCCAAGAATGAAGGATCCAGTCTGGGAGAATAAAGGAGACACAGAAGGAGTGGTACAGGAAGAAGAAAGGATTGATGCGGAAAACTCCGAAAATGATGAAGAAACCTTAACTACAGGGGATGCATTATGTTATTCAACTAAAACAATTGTTGATGGAATGCTGAAAGATGGAAGCCAAAAGGTTTTACAAAAAACCATTGATTAAATGGCCATGACTGAAGACACTGTCGGTGATCAAAAATTCGAAGATGACAAGGAGTAGTGCTTCCGTTTGTCTGAGAATGTTGTTAGTTCGGGAGATGTGGAGGGTGTTCCTATTCAAGAGAAAAGAAAGAAGGATGAAAAAAATGTTGATGATATTTACCTCGACGATTATCATGAGAGTCGTGAGTGCGTTAATGATGGTTAAGGGCCTCAGTGTTCTGGTGGGATGCCAGTGGACGGGGCAGAAAGTAATGGAGAAGATGACGACAGAAATTTTGTGATGAAAAGTGATGTGTTCTTTGTCGGCCAAAAATTCCATACCCTTGAAGAACTTGAAACGGCCAAACGGGTGTATGAAGATAGTAACTTCTGTGAGTTGTGGAAAAGAGACGTAAGGACACTAATCGGCGCCGAAAAGCGTGTTCCGAAGAGGGTTTCTAATGCAAACCCTGATCTCATGTACTATTCACTACACTTAAGGTGCAAATTTGGAGGAAGGAATGTGGAAACAAGAGTGAACAGGAAACGAAAGACAAAATCATTTCGCCAAGGCTGTCCTTTCGAAGTCCATATCACCCTGTCGGAAGATGGCAAATATCTGCAAGTGAATCGCATTTCGACAACACACAACCATGTTCTCCAAAAACAAATTTATGAGAGTCTTCCTCGACAACGAGCTGCACGAACTAAGGAGGTGACAAGGGACATCGAGGATGCAATCAAATTTCAGGCCAATCCCAAACTTCTTAAACAGAAGATTGAGACTTCTACTGGGAAAAAGGTGACATTGAAGGACATCTCCAACATAAAACAAAATTCAAAGAGAAATATTCAGAAGAATGATCTCGAAGATGTCATAGGCTATTTGAAGAAACAGCCAGGTTGTTGTACAGATGTTGTTGTTAACGAGGAGAATAATTTCAAAAGTCTGTTCTACCAAGACGCGCGCATGCAAAACATCTATACCCATTTCCCAGAAATTCTCCTAGTAGATGCGACGTACAAGCTATTAGATCTTCGAATGCCTGTTTATTTGCTTATGGGCATTGACGGTGACGGACTTAGCGAGGTTGTGGCTATGTTCATTGTAGCGGAAGAGACAAAGGAGGTGATACAGGCAACTGTGGAATTATTCAAAAAGCATAATCCTTCTTGGGATGAAACAAAAGTTGTAAAGTCAGACAAGGATTTCACAGAACGAGACGTGTTTAAATCCTGCTTTCCGGCCTTAAGTTTAAGTATTTGCCTTTATCACACTTTAAGATCCTTCAGACGTGAAATCACGTGCGAGAAGATGGGCATTACATCCGCGGAGAGACTGAGGGCACTCGAAATTCTCTCCTCCTTGGCACATTCTAAGACTGCAGGCGAATACGAAAAACATCTTGATGAACTAAAACGAATTTCAGAAGTGTTATCGATTATGTCTTGGAGAATTGGCATCCCATAAGAGAGCAATGGGTAGTTCACAGACAAGCATTTGAATTTAGGTGAAACCACCAACAACAGACTGGAATCCACTTTCAGCAAGTTCAAAAGGTTTGTTCGAGATACGCAAGTTTGCTGCAGTTTTGCACCGAATTCATGTCAGTGTTGCGATGTTTAAGAGAGGAACGAAACCACCATTACGCGATGGCAGTCACACGAAGGCAAACTGAATTTGAACATCTGTGCAAAGATCTCCAGGAATATTCAAAAACTCTTACACCTTATGTAAGTCTTGGTTAGGAGCTCGAAACTTGGCTGCTATGTAATTGTCCAGGAAGTGGGACGGACAGAAACCGAAGCCGACCTGGAAGCAGAGGACCCTAGTGAAACTCACCATGAAAATTACATCTCGGTAGAACAGGTAAAGGAAGACAAGCCGACAGGAAACACCGATGAAAGAGAGCTGGAAGCAGACGATGAACCGGTGAATGAAGTAAGTAGTCAGAATGAGAATAAGGACGAAATCTTAAAGGAGGACTCCGTGGTAACACATGGTGATGAGAGAAAGGGCATTAAGTCACCTGACTTTTCGCAAATAAAGATGCCGCCCAAAATTCTAAAAAGAGGCCGTCCGAAGGGAGCGGAAGTGACGGTAATTGGCCTCCCAAAGAAAAGGAAGAAAACAGAAGTCAGAATAAGTTAGTTTCCTTCAAGAAGCTCAGTCCGATCGAAAAAGACCGAATGATCCTAGGCTCTCTGTCAACGTCACTAGCCGTTGGTGAAGCCATTGCGGGTCATCGATTGCTGAACAAAGAAGACATTTTGCCAGTTGGAAAAATGTCAGATACTATCAGGGATGACGAAATGGTGGACATCCATCGAGTTGAAAAGTACTTTGATAGAGATGCATGGTTGTTAGTTTTAAAATCAAGTAGGGAGAAGAACTGCATAGACTTTGTTTGTTCTGTTTGCACAAAAATGATAAACGACGAACATGAGGACAGCATTGCTTGTGACAGATGCCTTCTTTGGTCGCATTTTAAATGCACCTCGTTTAAAAAGCGTCCAAAGCACCGAAACTGGTTCTGCACATCGTGCAGAGTGAAATACGCATGATTATTTACAAGAGAGAATGAAGCGAGAGAACCAACGGCCTGAAATAGCCCTGTTTCAATGATAATTATATGTGGTTTCCCCCTAATCTTAGTGCACGGTCATAACAGTGGTTATTTTAAGGTGGAAATCTTCTTGCTAGATTGCTATGGTGTAATATTATCTAAATGGTATGAAATGAGTTCTCCGTTTGTGAATAAAATCCACATGGCACATAGTGGAAAGTTATTAGGAAAAGAAAGTATAATGTTGAACGGTGGTGCATTCTCTCGTCCCATTCTCTCTTTCCTTTAGTTAACAGTTTCGTCGCTTATACCATTGCAGCGATAAAAGGGTGTATCTGGCGATGACTACTGTGGTTGTGATTTCTACCACAAGAATACCTATTGCCTACCATTGGCTAATTACTCTTCATAAGTTCCATATGTCTTTGGATGGATGTGATAAATGATTTTGTCTTATCATTTAAGCTGTAGTGAAGGACCAAGGAAACTTTTTGGGGACTTGGACATAAAATTTGGGAAAGAAAACATAGGGAACGGGTTCAAAGAAACGTTATAATGCTAGATACTAATTTGATTTCCAGAATCAGGTGCCCTGCGCTGCTTCAAATCACATTCGCATTACTAATTTTTTTTTTTAAAAAAGGGTTAACTTCATTACTCTTTTCTTGGATTGGTCGATTGGAACGATCCCATCAGATTATTATAATCACAATCAGTAATACTGGTAGATGAAGAAGCATGAAGTTAGAGTTCTGCTATGCCGCACGTGGCCACTTATTTTGAGATTTGAATGAAGTGGTTACATTTGCATCTCAGTTTTGAACATTTGTAGCAAGATTCAGAATTCCAGTGGGAACCTAGCCTCCGAATACAGCCGTCTCTAATCGCTCTCCGTCGTTGGTAGGTTTCGGGAAACGTCTCTAGCGACGGAGAACGATGTCGCAGGCTTATGATAACCTCGTTAGTTTTAGTGAGATACAGCGTTGCGCATACAACATCATGTTTATACCAAAACATACGAGAAATATTACGTTTTATGTGTAAAGTGATAATACATTTTTATTTATTTATTTATTTTATCTTTATTTACCACACAATAATTACAAAAAAAATATGAAAACAAGAAAAAAAGAAGTGGCGAGGAGACCTAACAGAAACTATAGGAGCTTATGAGAGGTTAGGCCTCCTCGAACTACCGGCTAGAGCTGTTTCACATCAATTGAAGAAAAGATGGCGAAAAGTCGAAGATGGAAAGATTTAAGAACTGTTTTCATACTTACTCAATAATTTAATCTTCAGTTTTTTCTCAGTAAAAGAGGAAAGGGATTGAGAGTTGATGACCTTGTTGTCAAGTGAATTAAAAAACTTAGGCCATTGATTGCTTGATTGATATTGCTGTCAATTCAGGACTCTTTCATCGAGACAGATTTTCGGAGATTTTCCGAGAAATGCTCAACATTCTGTTCGAATGGTCATTACTTTCCGATGTTAGCTTTACTGAAAATCAACCTAGAAAGACCTCACTGTTTTAAGCTCTTACGCAGATATACATGTACTTATGAATTGTGGACACGATCATGTAATTTCAAAAGTGAGTCAAACAATTAATTAATTAATTACTTTTTTAAGAGAATAGGTAATGCCATGTATGTAAATGGTAATACCTTAATAAATTGTTGTTGTTGTTGTATTTGTGTACAAAAGACAGATAAAAACCTGGCCTGACTGGGTGTGACGATAGTAACTTCTGTGAGTCGCGGAAAAGAGATGTCAGGACACTTTTATACTTATAGCTGGTTTTTTTCGATTTTGTGAGATTTACTGAGAATATAGGACTGCCGGCCATTTAGTGTTTTGAAAACCTTGACCGGCAGTCGAACTGAAAAAATTTCTAAGTGTCACAAAACATGGTTTCCTCCTCTTAGCCCAGCGCAAACCAAACACTAGACTTGAGATCTGTAAAGCATTTCAGGATCGCTTGACTTTTCTAAGTCGACATATGATAGTTTACATTAGCTGGAATCTTTCGATTTTGTGAAATTTACTGAGAATAACGGACTGCCGGCCATTTAGTGTTTTGAAAACCTTGACCGGCAGTCGAGCTGAAAAGTGTCACAAAACATGGTTCAGCGTAAACCAAACACTAGACTTGACATCTGTAAAAGCTTGTAAAGCATTTCAGGATCGCTTGACTTTTCTAAATCGACATATGATAGTTTAGATTAGCTGGAATCTTTCGATTTTGTGAAATTTAGTAAGAATATAGAACTGCCGGCCATTTAGTGTTTTGAAAACCTTGACCGGCAGTCGAGCTGAAAAAATTTCTAAGTGTCACAAAACATGATTTCCTCCTCTGAGCCCAGCGTAAACCAAACACTAGACTTGACATCTGTAAAAGCTTGTAAAGCATTTCAGGATCGCTTGACTTTTCTAAGTCGACATATGATAGTTTACATTAGCTGGAATCTCTCGATTTTGTGAAATTTACTGAGAATATAGAACTGCCGGCCATTTAGTATTTTGAAAACCTTGACCGGTTACCGGCCATATAGCCACAGCGAAAAAGTTAATGGTAATAACACTCAGTAACCGCTTTGTTTAATTGAGTCACAGCGGGGACCAAAACTTCGTTACCAAATAGTCAGATCGCCATATCCAATTTCGCGTTTCCGTGAAATGTGTGGTTCGTTTAAAAAAGTTTTTTTTTAACAAAGTTTCTGGACAGGCAATGTGTCCGGCGCTCTCTAAAGGTGTCTGGAGGAATGCTTAAAACTAAATGCGTAACGCCTGTTTGTTATTGGAAACCGATCTGCGGTGGTTGCTGTGGAGATTAGGCCTCCTTGGGCTCGCACTAAAATCGGGCCTCTGGCTTATGATAAATGTTTACTTTCTTATTCCCCCCTGAAAAGAAGTACCGATCAACAGCCAGTATTGGTTATAAATCACTGAAGTTGCTTACCGAGGTCGTTGAACGTGGCCTTGTTTTCTCAACAGAAAACTTTGAGCTGGGCGAAGGCATCTTGCTATGCACCAGTGTCTCAAGACAAAGCGTTTTAATCCCTGGCACTCGCTGCATCTCCTCTGTGTTTAGTTCTTCAACCACACACTTGGTGTCGACCAGCCCCAGACGAACTGCTCCGATAATTTTCGCTGCGACAGAAATCCTCTCTTCCTTCTTGTACTTGATCCACTGCATTACGGATTTGAAGACGAATGTCTCGGAAGGAGCACTGAGGTCATCTCGGCTGAGAAGATTTAAGAACTGATCAGTGTCAATTTTAGACAAGAATTCTTCGCTTTCACAGACCCCCTTAAACACCGAAGCCATCTTGCACAATGTAGCTTCTTTAAGGTCTTTTAGACCATGAAAATCAGCAAATTGAAGAAGATGAAGATAAGTTTGGATGTCCATGCAACCTTGAATGTATTCCTTGTCCAAGAAATCACAACACTGTCGAACAATAATTGCCATTTGAAGACAGTTGGCAGTTGCCAGAACTTCAAACACGTTTTCCTCCTTAACAAGGAGCTCTCCACTGTAGATAAAATCCATTATAATCTTAAAACCCAGTGCTGAAAGGTTTTCACCTTTGAGCTCGATCGTTTTCTTGTTTGATTCCTTCATTCCATGTTTGAACATTGCATGGAAATAGTCGCTATTAGCAGCGAGAACATTGCGGTGCGCAAGAAAAATCGACTTATTTACCTTCAGACGAACGTCAATGAATTCTCCGTTTTCTCTGAACTGGCCTAACTTGAACAAAAGATGCGCCGCCATTTTGGTGATGCGATATGTGTCGAGACAGCGCCCTCTCATATCAAAGAGTCTTCAAATACCGGTAGTCTTGTGTGGGTCATTGAGGTGTCATGCAACAATGACCATGATATGAAAAATGACCAATAAAGAGGTAGTTTCTAATTGATGACGAAACACTGCCCCTGCTATTCTCAGCCCACCATATTAGGTTATACACTACAGACAATATTTTTTGTGATCGACGTAAAACAACATAGGTAGATAAAAAGTGAAACCCTTTTATATGGAGAAAACTTGCCCCAGGTCACGGAGGGGATCTCTGGTAATTTACTCCAAAGTTTCAGTACAGTCATCATGAAGGCACGGTCTCGGTCTGATTTCTTTGACGACATAAAAAGGGTAGGTGTAGGAATGACTGTTGCGGGTCGGTCACGTCCCGGTGAAGCCACAGCCGTGAAATTAGGTCGCAGAAACAAGGTTCCAAGCCAAGACTTATATTATACATAAGCATCAAAATTTTACTAATTTGATTTGTATACTGTTAAGGCTCGATTCTGTATTATTATGTAGGCATACCTTCCACCTTTGAAAGTCTTATACCTAATAAACGACACTGCACGTAGACGTTATTCAATTATATTATTATTGTTTCAGTTAGGGATCTAGATGTAAGGTAATATAAAGTTATGAGTATATGATCAGGTCGAGCTCGTCTGACATAGAGTTGAAAACGTTTGCGACTTGGTGGCAAAAGCGTAGCATTTATTTTTTGAGGTTATAAATATTGTGATGAATCTATAACGGTGGGCCGGGCGTTAACACGGACGTATTGGCTTCAGCTAGATTTAATTGTTAATATGAACTGCATACTCTTAATTTGAATTGTTTGATAATTCATCACGATTATGATGAGTAAGTTTTTCTTCAATGTACTACTCAACGTTTTCCAAATTCAAATTTCTCTGATCAACCACGTACGTTAATCAGCTTGAATTGTACTATATGTTGCCGTTTACTTCTTTCGCGGTCAGTTTACCAGTGTTGTCCTTAAAGGGGCTAGATCCGACGCTATTTGCTATCTTATACTCTAATACTCTGTAAGCTCCACATCAGCCTTTATTGCAAGACGGGTGAATCATTTTGAAAATTCTCGAATATCAAGTAGAATAAAAGTAAATTGATTCTTACGAAGCAAAAGGAAAAATCGAATGGTAACGAGCTCAATCTATTTTATGAAACACTAAGGCAGATCTCTCCCCAATCCCCTCCCTTTTTTCCTTTCCTCCCTACCCCCTACCCCTTTCGAAGCCTGCTACACAGGCTAGTGAGTTCTTTATTTTTTCTGTCTTATTTCGAATGATTGCGTCATAATTAGGTCATGACAGGAACGTTTAACCATAGGCTGATTAACCAACCCTTTATATTCCTCCATCATCCTTGGCTTGGGAACGAGATTACTGGTGAGCTCAATAGGCCATTTCAAAGTTTCATCAAGCCTTTGTTTTAAGCCGGCGGGGGAAGGGCGAAGCCTTTGTTTTGACATTGATTTTTCTTGATTCTCAAGCAAGTAAAAATTGTTATTTGTAAATTGCTGTGATTTTTTTACCCAAGGAGCACTTAGGAGCTTAGGAGGAACTCGTTGAAACGTGTCCGTGCATTTCAAATCGAACTGAAATTTCGAAGTGTTGGTTTTTAAGGAGAGTGGACAACCGGAGTACCCGGAAAAAAACCCTCGAAGCAAAGAAGTGAACCAACAACAAATTCAACCCACATATGGTGTCGACGCCGGAAGTCGAACCGGGCCACATATGTGGGAGGAGAGACTCGACTGCTCTGACCACTGCGTCACCCTTGCTCCCCACTCCCACCCATGCACATAAATATCATTTTCACAAGATAGAAATTGATGGGTTTAGTACCTGCAGGGACCGCGCAGAGGGAGGGGCTGGGGGAGGGGCTTTAGCCCCCCCACTTTTTTGCAAGAATAAAAACAAATTAAACAAAAAATAATTTAACAAAAGTAACGGAGTGAAAAATAGCAAAAAATCGTTAATTCGAAAGTGACCAGAGTTTCTGGCAAAGACAAACGAGCAGATAAATAGACAGAATGAAGCATTAGTCGTTACAATTGTAAAATATTTTTTCGCTTCTAACCTAGCAGAGGCAAACGTCTTTTAAATGGCTTCTTTTTCCTGCGGACCTCTCAGGAAAACGCGTTGTTTCGTAATTGGTCAATTTCGATCCAAAGTAATAACTGGGTTTAGTTTATAAGGCGATTCTCAAACAAATTGTTTATTAGTTTCAACCTTGATTTTTGGAAGATCATGAAGTTATTGTTTCTCTTGTTATTGTGCGTCCTAATTTTATCTTGATCATCGCGAAGTCCGTCTTTTGATGTCAGGCTTCACGGCTCGTTGAGCATTCCAATTGCAAGTTTTGTTGAACGCGGTCTGTTTATAAAAACATTTTGTCATCGAAAGTACTTAAACCGCAGAATTGTGTATAGCTCTGGTCATCAAGGAACATTCAATCCGGCGGTTATTACCAACAAAGAAGTGCAAAGAAGAACGAAAGAACGGACAGGCTTTCCACAATTGACATAGCAAACGAATTTACCGACCGCAACACAAACAGAAAGCGTAATTTTGGCACTTTTCGAGTAAATGATGTACAGTAACTTTAATATCTTTCACTAAATTATTTTCAGTTACCGTTTTGTTTTGCCTTGTAAATATTTTGAATGAATAATTAAACAATTATTGAACTCGGCTTTCGTATGATATGAAGATATACAGATCTCGGAGGGTGTTATCCACCGGGCTCAAGCCTTCTGCTTTGGCGGATAACCCCCTCGATCTGCATAACTCTTCATATCATACTCAGCCTCGTGCAATAATTGCTCAGTAATTATACAGCCTTGAGTTCAAGGCATCTCAAGCAAAATCGTTGGATTTCTGGCTTATTGATAGTAATTAAAGGTTGATATCAGTAGTATAACATAACAATCTATGATATTTCAATTTAGTGATGGTGAATTTTCAGACCCGATAGCAACATCACTGAAGATGTGGAAAAAAATCAATAATTTTATCGTTATTCGCATTCTCCGTCACTTTTGAGAAATTGAATAAAAATCCACAAGCATGCCCCCCCCCCCCCCAAAATTTTCCTTCACGCATTCTTCTTTAGCCCCCCCACTCGAAAACTTGCTGCGCGGTCCCTTACCTGGCAGGGGTAAGGGTTGAGGAGAATACGCTGCATTTGTTCCACTCACCTGCAAATGGTCAGGGAACAGTTAGAACAACTCTATTCACTGGAACCTTTAAACCGTATAAAACAGTTTATTCCTTACGACAGTTAGTCTCCCCCGCCCCTCTTCGCCAGAGATGAATACTGTTGAGACCAACACCAAATATCCGTCGACCAGAGGCAACATTCTGTACTCATGATCAGAGTATATTATAAATATGTTATTGACCAAGCGTGATATCAAGATAGCTTGATTTTTGCGTTGCACCAGAGGCCATACTTCAACCATCCTGACTGAAGAGGCTTGGTCAATATAGGATTTTTTTTAATGTCTAATGCAAAACTTCATTCTTTCAATCCGTCTTAAGCTTGTATTTACATAATCACAAAAGAAAGAGAATGTCTATAAGTTCATTGTATTTACCCGTTCATATTCAAACCACAGTTGAAACATTCTTCATTCTACTTCGATATTAAATGATGCTAATCATCGATATGTCGGACTGCATTACAGCATAATTCTGTTGAAGTGTTTGCATAAACCTTCAAAGAGGAAATGTTCTAAAGTCGTATCACCACAGCTGTACATTAATGCATGAGCTTTCTCATAAACAATTTCCTCCAGGATCTTCCGTGACGCTTCATAACTCACGTTATCGTTATCGTAATTGATAGGATGCAAGATCACGCGATCACGTAATCCGGCTAGTTCTACCTCTAAGGATTTTTAGCTGATTTAAATATGGTTGGGCATTCTGAGATTCTTTTGTCAAAGTGTGCTCAGTTCCGAAAGCAAGGTGAATTCATTGACGTGGGTTTAAAAGTTGGAGAGGAAATTTTCTCAGCTCATCGCATTGTGCTTGCTGCCAGCAGCGATTACTTTCACGCCATGTTTGCCCATGCCCCATGAAGGAGTCGAACCAGGAAGTGATCGAGCTAAAGGATGAAGGCATTTCAGCAGCTGCTTTGAAGATCGTGTTGGACTCCATCTACAGCGGAAATCTTCAAGTCAACGATGAAAACGTTTTCGAAGTTCTCGTCGCAGCCGATCATGTCCAAGTAACCAGTGTTGTTCAACAGTGTTGTAATTCCTTGCAAACCCAGTTTGTAGATCAGCCTCGATTTGATTTGCAAACAGATTGTCGCGTCTCAGCGATTGCTGATCGACATGGTCTAAAAGACCTTCAAGAAGCCACGCAGACTAAGGTGGCCTACATTTACAAAGAGATTTGTGAAAGTGAAGAATTCTTGTCCCATATAGACGCTAACAAGTTATTGAATCTTCTCAGTGGAGATGACGTCAGTGCTCCTTCAGAGACTTTCGTCTTCAAATCTGTGATGCAGTGGATCAAACACAAGAAGGAAGAGAGGATGGCAGTGGCGGCTATAAAGTTATCGGAGCGGTTCGTTTGGGGTTGGTGGACATCAGAAAGATCATTGAAGAACTTGACACAGAGGAGATGAAACAAATTCCGGAAATATTCAGCCTAGTTTATGAAACACTCGTGCATAACTAAAGCGCTTCCAACAGTTCGAAGTTTGCTTTAGAGAAGGCTAAACCGAGGTCCATGAGCCAGGTAACAACAAGTTTCTGCTTAGCGGCACGTACCTCAGTTTTCTTATCTACAATAAGCAGAACAAATGAAAAATATAAATTAACGTAAATTACAAGGCGTCTCATTGGCCAATCTAGATACAAAAGAAAATTATATCTTTGTTAATAATACTCTCTATTTGCTTTTTGTGTTTTAGGTTCTTGTTGCATTTCTTCCTCGGTCTGAGATGCAGTTCTTTGACGTCCAATCAAAAACGTGGAAATCTTTGCCTTCAATAGTGCAGCCGTCTGAGGCCACGGCATATTTTTGTGCCGAATATGTTGGTAATTACATGTATGTAGCAGCAAAACGAGGGATTGATTTTGTTAATTATCGTTATCACACAGTTAAGAACACTTGGGAGACACTCCCATCTTTTGCTGGATTAGCCAATCAAATAAGGTGTTTTTGCAGTGTCGACGACCATTTATATGCGATATACCAATCAGACACACCTTACAGATTCCACATTTCTACAAATCAGTAGCAATGTGTCGCTAAATTAATATTACGTGCTCAATGTCACCTGTCCCAGGGTTCATTTTGTAACAAAGCGGCTGTAGATTATAAATCGCATATTTACGTACTTCATTGACAAGGAGTCCGACGTTTGAACTTTAAATCAAGCGAGTGGTTCTGGGTGCCAATGGCAGCACATGTCTTTTGTTTTGATCCTACTAGAAATGTATGGGAACAAAAGGCTTCCACAAGCACCAATCACCATAAGCGTACGGGCTATTTTTTGCCAGGGGGGGCGGTAAAACATTTGCCCAAAAATTTTTTCAAATTGCCCAAATTTTTACAAAAGAGTCGAACAGAAACGAGGGCCGATGCAACAACATAGGTCGTACTGGCATAAATGGCTCGATACAGTTTTTCAGGGTCAATACCTGCCAAGTTTGAGCATAAACTACGTCGCCATAAACAAGCATTTGGAAAAATTGCCACCACAGTTGTATTAGATAAAGATGAAAATTTGTTGTGATCAGGGTTGCAATGACATCGGAGATGTCATAGCAACGAAATGAGGCCATTACATATTATACTTGCAGCAATATTTCTCCGTGGAAACTGTTCTTCTAAAATCGATCACAGAGGCTTTTTCCTCCAATAGTCGCCTCGATGTTCGTGAAGTTAAAACGGAATCTGTAAGAGCGTCATCGAGACATTTTGGGATAAAGTTTTTATCGTTGGAAATACGGTACAAAAAAGGAAAATCTTGATGTTTGGCCGTAATCTGTAGAAAACGATGCGCTTTTGACATGCAATTTCACCTCATAGTAGTTTCAATCTTTTTAAAAACTTGGGTGAAAGATCATGGAGATAGTTCCGGCCAATTGCTACAAAGAAGGATTTGATTAGTATGTATCGTGGCGCTCTTGTTAGCGGGTTTGTAAACATTTCAGTCTACTTTAACAAATTAGTGAATAATTTTAAACCGCCTGATAGGTTTTTTTTAAAAAATTAAGATTCTTCTCGCAATTCAAACTGAGAATTAGTCAGCCACTTCTTCACTTTCAGACCCATTGCTGATGCTATCTGCCATACACTGTTTTACGAGCGGAGATGATTCTAGAATTAGAAAGTTAGGCGGAAGTATATTCTAATAACTAGTTCACGACTGGAAATAGCCCATTGCAGTACAGTTCCCAACAATAAAAAAAAATCAGCATATGATAACCTTCCCTTATAACCAGAAACTCATCACGCTCTAGGCAGCCACTCGCTGCGGAGTTGTGTCAATGTAACTGGATTATTAGGCCGACGTCAGGTTAAAATAGAAAATATTTATCCCTTCAAAATAATAGTAAAAACATGGAGACGTCCTTAAAAACTGGCTTTGCCCAAATTTTCTCGTGATGCCCAAAAAATCTGAGTTGCCCAAAATTTGGGGGGGCTGCAGCCCCCCTCGCCCCCCCCGGCCCGTACGCCTATGCCAATCACTTTGTTCCAGCCTCTTAGTAGTAAACAATAAACTCTATGTAGCTGGGGGAAAGTGCACCATCGATAGAAATACTGCTGAACCATGCGGTGGTACAGGTTCTGTTGAAGTGTAGATGAGAAAAACAACACTTGGTCTGTTGTAGACCAACCACACATTCCCCCAAATAACCTTGGGGCAATAGAAGTTGAAGAGGGGGTTTATTTCATCATCAACAATTTTCCAGTAGACAGTGGAATTAGGATCCCACCAGGGGAGGTGTATCCTGTTTCCTTGGATGGGTGGGAAAATTTAGGAAAGGTGGCCATAAATGCAGTTTTGTGTCACGTGCCAGTTAAAAGGAATGACGCACTCTAAAAAGGTTAAGGTTGTAAAATGTCGAAAATGTCAAACTACAATCAAAGTTCTGAAACCTTTGCACAAAATTTAGTATATAATGTCTCTGTTTGGACTAAGTTTTCTGTTAATGCCCAGTATACCGCGGGAATGATATAGGCACATTAAGGCTGAGAAGTTGTGAGTTTAATAAGGTGATCTCTAGATTTTAGTTTTTAAAGCATCTACAAAAGAGTTGACTGTCGTAAAATACAGAGCTCATCGCTAATCAAATAAGAGACCACCCTAGCGGGTAAATATTGCACTCACTTATAATTAACACTTAATAAGAGGTCGTTGCTTTTTAAAGATTCTGTCTACAGTGAATTACTAGCAATTTTCTCGGGACTGTGGTGACTGGCCGCTAAATAGGGGGTAGCTTAATAAAGGTTGGAGTGTACCAGCACTGTGCAGTAGTGTATTCCGGTAAGAGATTTAGAATCGATTAGTCACCAATTCAGGATTTTCCTCCTTCTCGTGACCCTTACACTCAGTATGGTTTCTATTCTCACCGTCAGGCCTGCTATCCTCTGAGGTTTCCCCGGAGTCCTTTCTGTTGCCCACTTGTTACTGCCTATTAGACAAGGTCCACGTTAATCGGGTCGAGAAAACCTCAGGGGGACTAGGCTATATGGGTCTTTGTTTATTATCATAGAGTTAAACTCAAATTTTAAAATGTGTTTATGACTGCATGTTACCTTGTTCGTCATATTCTGGCGAAACAAACTATTTTAAAAAAACGTTTATTATTGATTATGTACAAATACCTGAAGTGAAACTGTTCTACTGGTTGAAAACACAGTTCCAGGATCTAGATGTAAGGTAATATAAGGTTATGAGTATTGATCAGGTCGAGTTCGTCTGACATAGACTTGAAAACGTTTGCGACTTGTTGGCAAAAGCGCAGCATTTATGCTTTGAGGTTATAAGCAACGTAATGAACCTATAATGGTGGGTGTTAACACGGACGGATTTGGCTTCAACTAGATTTGTTCATATCAATACCATACTCTTAACTTGAATTGTTTAATAATTCATTACTATTATGATGAGTACGTTTTTCTTCAATGTACTACTTAACATTTTCCAAATTCGAATAAAATTTCTCTGATCAACCATGTACGTTGATCTGCTTGTACTGTGTGTTGCCGTTTACTTCTTTCGCGGTCAATTTGCCAGTGAAATATCCTTTAAGGAGCTAGATCCGACGCTATTTGCCATCTTTTTAAAAAGCTAGAACGTCTCTTCGGATCAGTTAAAATTAAACAAAAATAATGGTCCAGTTCTGTTATTTAAGACTATATGTAAGTTAACTGTTCCTGCCGTCTGTTGTAACGGATAAAAAGGATGAAAGTGAATTGAAGCTTGGAAAAGTTTGGTCAAGTTTCTATGCTATGCCTGCAGAAAAATTAATGTGGTTATTGTTCCCTGATGAAATTTGTTTGATATCTTTATCAAAACTCTACAAGAGCATTTTGTGCATGGGTAAAAGCCGTGACTAATAAATGACTTGAGCACAGAATGGACCTCAAACAGTGATATCATCATGACATAGCCCTTTAAACCACAGGAACAGCTTAATACATAGTCTTTATGACCCAAGGACTCGAACGTAGGCTAGAGCTACAGGTTACAGTTTCAGACTCAATCTTGCTCTGTGGTTTTGGGTTACATGAGTGCGGGGCCTCTGGCAAGAACTACAGCTATCCATGACGATTTCATAACTGCCACTGCCCAGGTGATATGATGTGCGCATGCGCAAAGCGCTGACCATGACTTGCAAACTAACCTTGCAAACGGGTGTGGTAGTGTTTGCTTCGCTGCTGATTTCAAAGTCTTATAAGCTCCACATCCTTCACTGCAAGACGAGTGAATTATTTTATAAAATTCTCGAATACCAAGTAGAATATTGATAGTAAATTGATTCTTACGGAGCTTGAGAGAAGAAGAAAAAAACAAAGAAAAATCAAATGGTAATGAGCTCAATCTATTTCATGAAACACTAAGGCAGACAATCGTCATAATTAGGTCATGACAGGAACGTTACACCATCGGCTGGTTAAGCAACCCTTTCTTTTCCTCCATCATCCCTGGCTTGGGAACGAGAGATTACTGGTGAGCTCAATACGCCATTTCCAAGTTGGAACAAGACTCTGTTTTAAGCCGGCGCGGAAAGGGCGAAGCCTTTTGTATTGGTTTTTAAGAAGAGGGGAAAACTGAGTCCTCGGCCGTAAAAAAACCTCTCGTAGCAAGGGCGAGAACAAAGAACAAATTCAATCCACACATTTTTTTTCCTTTTTCCCCTAATGCGGAGCCTGGTCCCACGCTATCGAGTATCGATGCCAGGATTAGGAACACAATAGTGGGAGAAGACACCCTTGCTCCCCACTCTCACTCGTACACGTAAAGCTCATTTCTTAATAGGTTTGCTACTTGAGGGGTTTTTGAATTCAGAAATGGCCTATTGGCTGTGTGGTGGGCAGCTCGATTACCCCCACACACACCAGCCAGGTTTGAGGAGAATGCGCTGCATTTGTCACACTCATTTGCAAATGGTCAGGGAATTGTTAGAACTTCTATTCACTGGGACTTTTAAACAGTTTATTCCTTACGACAGTCCCCTCGCCGCTCTTCCTCAGAGATGAATACTGTTTAGACCGACATTTAATGTTTGTCGACCTGAGGCAACATTCTGTACTCAGAGGTATATGATACGTTATTGACCAAGCGTGACGTCAAGATAGCTGGATTTTAGCCAGTTTTTTTTACGTTGGACCCAAGCCATAGTTCAACCATACTGACTGAAGAGGCTTGGTCAATATAGTATTTATTATATGTCTAATGCGAAACTTCACTCTTTTAATCCTTCCTACGTTTGTGTTTACAGGATCAGAAAAGAAAGGGAATGTCTATTTCATTACATTTACCCTTTTCATATTCAAACCACGTTGAAACATTCTTCACTCTACTTCATGATGATGATGCTAATCATCGATATGTCGGACTGCACTACAGCGTATTTCTGTAGTTGAAGTGTTCACGTACACCTTCAAAGAGGAAATATTCTAAACTCGTATTAACACAGCTATACATTAATGCATGAACTTTCTCATAAACAACTTCATGCAGGGTCCTCCGTGTCGCTTTATAGCTCACGTTATCCTTATCGTAATTGATAGATTATAAACAAGATCACGCGATCACGCAATCCCACTAGTTCTGGCTCTGACGAGTTTTAGCCGATTTGAATATGGTTGGGCATTCTGAGATTCTTTTATCAAAGTGCGCTCAGTTTCGAGAGCAAGGTGAATTCATTGACGTGGGTTTAAAAGTCGGAGAAGAGGTATTCTCAGCTCATCGCATTGTTCTCGCTGCCAGCAGCGATTATTTTCACGCCATGTTTGCTCATGGAATGAAAGAGTCGAACCAGGAAGTGATCGAGCTCAAAGATGAAAGCATTTCAGCAGCTGCTTTGAAGATCGTGCTGGATTCCATCTACAGCGGAGATCTTCAAGTCAACGATGAAAACATATTTGAGGTTCTTGTCGCAGCCGATCACCTCCAGGTTACCAGTGCTGTTCAACAGTGTTGTGATTACTTGCAAACCCAGTTTGTTGATCAGCTCCGATTCGACGTGCAAACATTTTGTCGCGTCTCAGCGATTGCTGATCGACATGGTCTGAAAGATACGGAAGCCGATAAGGGACAATCCCAAAATATTAACGAAATCCGAAAAAATGTTTTTAAAATACGAAAAAAATATTTCAAATCGTAATGTCTTTTGGAAATCATCGTTGAAGAGTTTATCAAATCTGAAAAACTATTACAAATCCTAATAAAATTATTGAATCCACAAATATTATTTTGTAAATCCGAAATAAGTTTACAAATCCGAGAATTGTCGCTAAATCCTGAAAAATATTTTGCAAATCCAAAAAATTATTTTGTCACGTGTTACTTGCGCCAGCAGTCTGCTACCAACAGCGGTTTGCCCCATCCAAAATGGCGGAGTTTTGTTCGACTCGTACTCGTCGTGAACCCTGGAGGCAAATTTTGCTTCAAATGTGGTTCCAAAGTTGCAGGGATTTCACATCCGAGTGCAAGAATAAGTACATTCGAAGATGAGCGTGCTTCGTCCTCTTCATCTCTTCGTCCTCTTCCCTAGCTTACAAGCCCCCAGGGAGGAGGGGCGGGTGTGGGTTAATATATTTTGTCACGTTTCGCTAATGACACTGGAGTATGTTCATTATGTATGATTCGTGTTAACTGTAGAAGTACTTAAAGCGTGCTTGCAGGTATGATTAGGGAACTTAAGATAGAGACGTGTTCGGGGCGACGGCAACTTCAACCGGATGTGACATCATCATTTGTTGGATATTGCGCATGCTCGTGCTCACCACCTTGCCGTCGTGGTCCCGTCGGCGACGTGAAACTGGTCTGTTTGGCGTTGTGGCGAAAACGTGAGTATTAACTTTCATTTCAATCAGGTTTGTTGCGTTTAGCAACCAACATTTTGCAGATTATCGTTCTTAAATTGTCCTTGTTTTCTTTGAGGGACATTTCAAGCTCGATTTCCAAGCTCTGTTATCTAAACTTACATCTTTGAATGTTTCTATGTTTTCATGTCACAGGGTCAAGATCCAACTTGGCAAACAGCCAACCGTAAGTGAGCTTGCCATGGGACAAAATTTTCCTACGAGCCAAATGAAAGTATCCAGACAAAAAATATGAACTCCGATATTTCAATTGTGTGTTTTTAGTTCGCTCTTTTCGTTAGAATATCGTATAAATAAAACGCATTGAAAATTATATAGAATAGTAGGTAATACCATGTACTAACTCGGCGTGGGAATACTGAAATAAAGTTGTTGCAGTTGTTGTTGTTGTTGCATGCAAGTATTTCCCGGGAATTATTTCAATACCAAACTAAGAATACGGTTCCTTAGTAGCATTTTAATGTTCCTGTAATTTGCAAGGCTTCGGCAAGCCTGTGGAGATCATTTTTTTTCAACACGAAATTCTGCCTTGAACTCAGCTGCATGCCGAATGTTTTTTAGCGTGAACGGATCGTAACTGTCCCGAGGAAAATCGGGATTTTTGGACTCAAAATTTTCCCACAAAACGAGAAACTCTTCATCCGATACATGTTGTCTGCATAGCAAATATTTATTCTCTTAATTCTTTATGTGAAGCCATATTTTCTTCTTCGGTATTCTTCTAATTAAGGGTGCCGTCCTTCTGAGTTCACTGCGATCTTAATGTTCTATTTTTGACGGGAAGCGACGGCTGCCTTAGTTCCAGGCTTTCTCTGCCAGTCCGGTCGCCGTCGCCCCGAAAACGTCTCCATCTTAAGTTCCCTATTAATCCCTAGGGGCTTGTAAGCTATCAAGATTTTATAAGTTATGCAAGAGCCACACGAAGGCATCTCTTTCAACTTTGCTTTATTGTTCATTCACTGCTGTAATTTCTTTATGGTGATGTGTAAAACGTTCGCTGTATCAATAAACGAGATTCCCGTTCCTGATACCTTGTTTAGTTGAGATTAGTTATAAAATATTTAGTCAGATTTTATAATGGTTTTAGGGTGTTTCAAGTATAAAGAGTTTGTAATCGTTTACAATATAACACAAAGTACGATGTCAGTTCTTCCATAAATGTGGCAGAGAGTTTGAGAGCAATGGAGTATTCTGTCGGCAGTGTGGAACAATAAAGAGACATCAACAGGAAAGTCTGTGCAGTTCGGCAGAGAAGAGGCTGGTAATAGAACATTACTTTGAACTGAGGGGATTTAGGTACGATACCATTGTCCACTCGCTGAGCGAGTACCATGAGATCTATATGAACGGAGGTACTTTGAAAACTGAACTGGATCCTGGGTCTTGGATCGTTAACGTGTTATTTTTGAAACCGGCTTAGTTGTTTGGTTTGTTAAACTTAGATCCTCTGCGTTCTTCCGCTTTGGAGGTGAAGTATTGTGATAATGACTTCGAAGATGACGAGGAAGAAGCACGCTCATCTTCGAATGTACTTATTCTTGCACTCGGATGTGAAATCCCTGCAACTTTGGAACCACATTTGAAGCAAAATTTGCCTCCAGGGTTCACGAGTGGAACAAAACTCCGCCATTTTGGATGGGGCAAACCGCTGTTGGTAGCAGACTGCTGGCGCAAGTAACACGTGACAAAATATTTTTTCGGATTTGCAAAATATTTTTCAGGATTTAGCGACAATTCTCGGATTTATAAACATGTTTCGGATTTACAAAATAATATTTGTGGATTCAATAATTTTATTAGGATTTGTAATAGTTTTTCAGATTTGATAAACTCTTCAACGATGATTTCCAAAAAACATTACGATTTGAAATATTTTTTCGGATTTCGTAAATATTTTGGGATTGTCCCTTATCGGCTTCCGTAGAAAGACCTTCAAGAAGCAACGCAGACATAGATGGCCTACATTTACAAAGAGATTTGTGAAAGTGAAGAATTCTTGTCCCATGTGGATGCTGATCAGTACACTCGCCTTCTCAGTCGAGATGACCTTAGTGCTCCTTCAGAGACATTCGTCTTCAAATCCGTGATGCAGTGGATCAAACACAAGAAGGAAGAGAGGATGACAGCCGCGGCTAAAGTTATCGGAGCGGTTCGTCTGGGGCTGGTTGATATCAAGGCTTTGATTGAAGAACTTAACACAGAGGAGATGCAAACAGTACCAGAGATTCATACGCTTCTGTTTGACTCCGCTATTTATCACCACAATCCTTCAAATACTTCCAAGTTTGCCACAGAGAAAGCAAAACTCCCGTGAGTATAGAGTTATATTGATATCATCATGGTCCTCTAATGGGTCTAGGAGTTTCGTCTGGGATGTCATGGAGTCTTTAATTTCTTTGTTTAATCTTAGCTTAAGGGTAAAGATTTTTGATGCCTAGCCAAGACAGCCGATAGGAGCATTTGATAAAATATATATTTTTTGTTTTATTCTTTTGTTTGCTTCTTCATCGACTTGCCGTATAGCCTGCGGACAGCAGACGCATCTCCGGTCGTCGCTTCTCTCCCTCCGAAAAATAGCTATTTTTCGAAGGGAGAGAAGCGATACTTGCCGTTAGGATCACTCAGTTTGCCGTTTCATCATTTTCTACAAGTTATTATTGTATTTATCCAGGTCTACAACTGGGAAATCCAGCACCACTCAACGGTTTGTCGCCGGGGACTTGCTGACATTTTTAAATAGGATATTGCTGGGGAACATTGTTTGCGGCTTCAGTACAATTTCTTTCGGGATCTCTAAATTTTTTTTTAAAAAAAAAATGATTTTCGTAAGCGGCTCCCTTATCACTTGTCAGAGCGAACCTAAATTTAATAATCAACCATAAGGGTACTACGAATAATAATAATTGAAAATGTTGTAAACCGTCCTTTCAAAAGCTCGTGCAATTATTGGCTTATGCCTCTACAAAGTCCTCACAGTTGACCGGAAAATCGACTTTAGGGAGAGGCATTCACGTCCTTTCACGCGCGTAGCTATTGTTGGTTAGACAAAGACAGTTTCCAAACGGCTTCAACAGTAGAAGTTAAAATATCAGCATACTCTTTCCAAACCCAAAAAAGTATTTCGTCGGCTCCAGTGGAGGTATTCCTGATGTTGGATAGAGCCTTTAAAACCTGAAATGTCGACAGCTGCGGTCACGGTTGAAGCGGTTACAGCAACTTACATCAGTGCAGGTTCAATACATCTCTCATCCTTGCATAAATCAAAGAACCTGCTTCTTAAATCTGCCTTGTCCTTCCGTCGAGGTTTCGCCACCAACCCATGGAACACCTCTTCCCTCCAGCTAAAGCTTTACGACCTTTGATGGTACAATTACTTGTTCTTTGCTTTAGTTGAACGACATGTTTGGCCGTGTAGAGCTTGGAGTCAGGGTTTGTTTTTAAAAAGAGTAGTAATGAGAGGTGTCAACCATACAGGATATCTCGAGGATACTCGGACAGTTTTTAACAAACAGCTGTTGCAGGCCAGATTGTAAACAAGATGGAAGCATTAAAGATAAAGTTGGTATGGTCAAGAGGGAATAGATTACTCTCTCTTGGTATATGCCAAGGTTTCCCATGGTCCCAGAGGAACACCCCAGCACCCCCAAAAAAAAAATTAGCTTCCCCTCCAAACCACCTCCGAGGGAAAATTTACCAATACCTTTACTTTCCCTCAACTACCGAACACTCAAATCATATTTCAGTGAGTAATGAACAATAAATCAACAATCAAATACCGTTACTAGGCGTTATCGGTCGAAGTACATCTCTACTACTATGATTGAAGCGTGGAATCTCTGGGCATTTTACGCTTTATTTATTGCTGATTTTAATCAGCGTAATAGTAACCTTATTGCCAGTGCAGGTTCAGTTATAGCTGTAATATAACGGTGACATTTTCCAGTGCGAACACCAACTGTCACTCTCAACCAGTTGAACTTCAGTTGAATCGTCGCTTTTACTTATCATTGCAGGTCCTTGTTGCTGTTCTTCCTCAGTTTCATATGATATATTTTGATGTTGAAGAGAAACAGTGGAAGCAACTATCGTCCTTAGCCCCAGTGACAGATATAGTGAATTGCTACTGTGCAGAGACTGTTGGTAGGCAACTGTTTGTCGCCGGAGATATTGAAGGTGTAGGTTATTCTACTTACTACTATGACATAGAAACAAATAAATGGCAAAGGCATGAGGATGCACTTCCATGTGGCCAAATCAGCAGCCTGTGCACTGTAGGCGATTACATGTATGCAGTACCTTCTGACTACAGCATGATACCTCAACGGTATAGCTTTGCGAAACGTCAGTGGCAAAGTTTCGCAAAATTTTCTCTTAGTTATCATTACAGCTATTATCACAACAACGGTGCAACGGTACTTCACTCTAAATTGTATGTACTCAGTGGACTGAGCAAAGAGGACCCCTTTACGGGGCGTTATTATGCACTGCTACATTGTTTTGATCCAGTGACTAATTTGTGGGAGCAAAAAGCTTCAAGCTGTAATCCTCACTTTGGGTCAACTCTGCTTGTAGTGAATGGCAGACTCTATGTAGCAGGGGGTTATCAATCCTTTAAGGGTAGGCCCTGTGGTAACCCAGCAGCTGTAGAAGTTTACGATGAAGAAAACAACAAGTGGTCCGTTGTTGACCAAAAACATATTGCAGAAAACAACCTTGGTGCAGTGGAGATAGATGGGAGGGTTTATTTCATCATCAATAATTTTCCAATTGACAGTGGCATTAGAATCCCACCAGAAGAGGTGTACCCTGTTTATCTGGGTGACTGGAAAAATTTAGGAAACGTTTCTAACAATGCAGCCCTGTGTTACGTACCTTTAAAGAGGGACAGTGTTCAAGCGGACTAGGGATACTTAGGAAAACTCCCTCAGGTGGCTGAAACTTTGACCGAAAGGCAGCCAGAAATGGGTTTACGTCTTACAATACATCAGATAACCGATCCGCTATACTGAGATATTCGAAAACGAAAGTTAGATATTAAAGTTTAAGCTGTATTCTTTACTGTATTTCCCACTTCGATTAACTTTTGAATTGTCAGTGTGGGCAGTATTCATGTATATTTTTATAGTATTTTATAGTATTTTTATAGGAATGAATAGTCAGGTAAATCACTTTTTTTTCGGGTTCTGTTTGCATTGATGTTAAGAAATTTTGTAGCAAGTATGCAAGGTATTTTACACCACCTCCATATTGGATTAATTTTCTAGTACTCACGTAGGATTTATTGAAAACACCTGTATGGTACCGTTACAGTTAATCAAATAAATATACCAAGCTTCTTAAAGATGTAATGTTTTTGTTATTTCCTTTCAATAACGAGGAAAGATGTCTATTTTGCTATTAAATCACCCATCGAACGCGAGCAATTCTCGTTTTGCTGCGTTAGTCTAAAATTGACCGTGAACCTTACTTTTTTGATAGATGACTTTCTTGTCAAATTCTAGACAGATTGCTGACCGGTAATAAAACAACTCAAAGTTCGAAAAAATTCACATTTTCCTTCCCAGGCGGCATCACGTCCTGCCAACTTGCGGCTTTCAAACCAGAGCAAAGTGGTCGTTAATTAATTTGATTCACTTACCTGATGAATCAATTTGCTTAACAGACCCACTTCTACAAAAGGGAGGGGATGTATATTGGTCGGCATCCACTCTTTCTACCGACTACGCAGGTTTTATGGAAAGAATAAAGCATCAAAGCTTCCCTATACCCCAAAACAAACACAATGTAAAGCCTCTCTCAGTACTTTGGGTATGGGATATGGCTGTGTGCATGTGTAAGATACTATAACCATACCCGGAGCGCACCGTGTGTCCCGGTGCTTTTAGTTGGTAACGTTATTATAATTTATGTTGTTAACAGGCTTCCGTTGTATTACTTTACTACATAACTGTATTATTTTCGAGAAGCATTATATGGCACTCTTGTGCGGCGTGGTAGCGGTCCCTTCGTCCTCTTGTGTGGCGGCTGCACGATGGTTCCTGGGTATCGAGGAGCCGCTTAACGAAACTGAGACTGAGCGTGAGCTCCAAACGGAACAGCGGCGTGAGCATCTACAGTCATGGGCTGGGCTGCCACAACTTGGTGGAATAGGAAGGGAGGGGATGTGTGTAGTGTACACTTGTTGGATAGCGGGGTAACCAACATTTGCTTGTGTGGCTTGCCAGTGACTGGGGGAAGGGTGGGGATCTGGCTGTGTTGGTACAGATGGCTTGCCAAGTCTGTTGGTGTTGTTGGTTGACCTGGGAGTGCGTCCACTTGGACTGGCCTAAAAAACATCCCACAGCTTGCAAAGTTCTTCGCCAACTTCGGGCTCCAACTCCTGAGAACCAAAAAGGTATCTTGTTACAAACAATCTGCAGGGTTCTGCCTCTAAATTAAACGATCGTCTTTTTCAGTATATATTACAATTCTATGTCGTCTATCTTCCACGTTGTCCGTAATTCATGCTCCTACTTGCCACATATTCACCAATCACCTAAATATCCGTCTCTCCACTCCCAGTACCCGTATCTCTGAACCGTATCCACTCCCTTTCACGAGAGTACTTCATCCCGGCTGCCATTCTCCCTTTCTCCTACGTCTGTACTTGAACCACACATATTCTGTCAATCTTGTTGTAAACCTTCCTGTCCCATCAATACGCTGATAGCAGTACTTAGAAAACAAGCCCCGATTCCACACGTAACACCCGCTTGTCTTTCACCAGTTTTTCAAAGAGTTACCGTACCCTTAGTAAGCCTCCCTGTTTTACCTATGTGTTCATAATCAACCTTACGTTCTTTTGCTCACACTCCTTTACATCAGTACTCCTTTTCCTCACACGTTACTCCTTTCATCTTCCACCAGGAGGCGCTCAACACTGATCCTACCCATCGCTGATAATCAACTTCACGCTCATCTGTACACTTATTAAATCTGTGCTCCTTCCTTGCACACATTACAGCCATTTGTCGTCCACCCATGCACTATACACTGAACCATTTGTAACCCATACCATGATAATCCTTTCTCGCTCTTCGTAACAAATTCACACCCACTACTTCCACTCAGTTACTCCATTTTGTACCCTTTACATCTGATCCCCATTCCTTTCTATCTATACACGTCTAAAGAAACATACTGTGCTTTTACTTTTAACACATAGAGTAGTCAGGATGAAGTTCTACCTGCCCATTACGAGTGATCTGAACCTTCTTATAGTCATTCCACGGGTTTACCAAATGATGAGCGTGTTGGAATGGAATGTTAGCGCTAAGGACGAAGGAAAATGAAACGAATTATTCTTTGCTTTTCTGATCATAGTCGCACTCGTTGCGTTAGACAGAACCTGTAGATTTGCGGTACACTTTTTTGAAAGAGTCCACTTCACTCAAAAAGCAATGTAAGGCAATGAAGTGCAGGTTTCATCGACGTTGCATTCTTTAGGCCGCATTCATTATGTATAGCACAAGGGGGTGGGAGGTGGGGGCGCAGAGGATTTTGGGGAGTTCTTTTTGGAGGGAAAAGGGGAGATGGTAAACATTTCTGAAGGCAGGAACGGGAGGATGCCAATTTTTTAGATGTCATTGAAAGATTAAGTATTTGTAACATAATCACTAAACAAGTGAAGTTCCTTATTTTCTAGTTCAATGAAGGATGTTTTTATCATTAATGCACTAAACTGCAATGTCCTTTACTTTGTGTAGTAACCAGCTCTATCTACCTCATCATTACCACCTTTACTTTTATCTTGCTTTTATTATAATAACGTCACAGATTGTTTTCATTCTCATTGTCATCATCATCATTGTCATCTTTCATCGTTATAATCATCATCACCATAATTATCATCAAAATTAACCCTCCTTTCTCTCTTTCAAAGCTGTTAACGAGATGATTTAATCCTCAGCTTCAATGTTCGCAAGAGTTAAAGTCAACTTTCCCAGCTCAGAGGGAGTGAAACTGGTTTGCTGGCTCTGCAGTTACGCTGCAATAGTCGGTCGAGCACGGTTCAAAAGTGATCATATGCAAATTCCCATCAAGTTGGCGGCAAATTTTTAGAAAGCTTCTTTGATTTACATCAAGGATGGAATTTCTTAGGAGAGAAATTTCTTACGATTGTGATGTCATTAAATGATATCGATCGAGGACTCGATGTCTGTAGAAAGCTTTCCTTCTATTTATTAAGCCACAATCGGTAGCTTGTTGAGAATATTGTTTGTGTCAACAGACCCCACAGTTTTCAGTTTTTGTTTAACCAAGGTAAATTTTGACCCGATGCATAAAAAATGTTATATTGATTTTTTTTTTTTCGCTTGGTGATGCAATGCTCTAGCTGGTAATTTGGCCTTAATTTTGAAAACAGTGACTTAACTTCCAACTCCTTTTTTGGAGAGATCAGTATTTGTATTTTCCGAATGCAAAGTATATGGACCTTTCTTCAGAGGTAGGCCGACTTGCAATCCCCTTTTCTTTTTGTGCCTAAAGGGATCAGGCCATTCAGTATCTTTTAGCACTAGTTGTATAATAGCTTTTCATCTGCCCTTTTGCTGGCTTTTTCTTTGATTGTCTTCTTTTCACTTGGGCTTGTTCTTTGCTAATCTACATTTAGGTCCCAAATTTAACCTATCTAGGGATCGATAATTTCTTTTTACTATTGAATCTATAAGCTGCCACATAACCCCGGCATGCAATTTCCTAGTGGAGCACAGCCAGCTTTTATTTCTTACCTTTTGTTTTTGTTTTCTACCTTTAAAAAATCTCTGCACCATTTCATCATATTGCCCATATTTTACTTTCCTCATTAAGACTAAGCGGGTGGGGGATTGTCACTTTTTCTTTTGGATAAGAGGGGGGAAACGAAAAAATTTTGCCCCTTTAAAAATATCCTCTGCAACCTCCCCCTCCAACCCTTCCCCCCCCACCCTTCCCCTGCGGTATACATGTTGAATGCAGCCCTATTTAAGAGATTAGGGAGTTTAGCAACGAGAATGTCAAAACAGCCATACGTTTATTAAGCAAAACAGCAAGTTTGGACGTTTTCCCACGCTTTTTTGTACACTTCTTTGACGTTACTACACGACTACGACGTGAAAATGCCTAATTTCACGTTTTATAGAAGACGTAAACAAGCGACCGCGAAATTTTCTGTCTCTTTCTGAACTTCAGTGCGGTCCCAAGAAATCTACCGGCCAGGAAAATTTGCCTATATTAGGCATTTTCAGCAAATTGGAATAAACACGACAAAGTTTGAAAACACGCTTATTCCATTTTAAAAGTGACGTTTTCGCTGCCGTCACCGTCCCTAATGGGGTATGAGACCCTGCCGGGGTAAATTCCGACAAGCGACAGGGCCCAAAAAGTAGCGACATCGCGTAAAATGAAATCACGACAAGAGACAACCTCCCTCCGACAACAGTGACGGACGAGCGACTTGCCCACCCACCCTGGCGGGGCCTCGGGTATCATGTAGCACATACTTCAGAACTTTCTTATCAAGACTTCCGTGACGCTTTATAGCTCACGTGATCAGTGTCTTGATTGGTAACCTGTTGGATCACGCGATCACGCAAGGCAGCCAGTTTCTTCGCTGATTCAGTATGGTGGCCCATTCTGAGATTCTGTTGTCAAAGTGTGCTCAGTTTCGAGAGCAAGGTGAATTTATTGATGTTCGTTTACAAGTGAACGAAGAAGTTTTCTCTGCTCATCGCATTGTGCTTGCCGCAAGCAGCGATTATTTTCACGCCATGTTTGCTCATGGAATGAAAGAGTCAAACCGGGAAGTGATCGAGCTCAAAGATGAAAGCATTTCAGCAGCTGCTTTGAAGATCGTGCTGGAGTCCATCTACAGCGGACACCTTCAAGTCAACGATGAAAACGTATTTGAAGTTCTTGTCGCAGCCGATCACCTTCAAGTTAAAACTGTCGTTCAACAGTGTTGCGACTACTTGCAAAACCAGTTTGTTCAGCTTCGATTTGATGTGCAGAGATATTGTCAAATCTGCATCATCGCTAATCGACACGGACTGACAGACCTACAAGAAGCTGCACAAAGCAAGATGGCGTCAATGTACAAGGAAGTTTGTGAAAAAGAAGAATTCTTGTCCCATATTGACGCCGATCAGCTCTCACACCTTCTCAAACGAGATGACCTGAGTGCTCCTTCGGAGACGTTCGTCTTCAAATCCGTGATGCAGTGGATCAAACACAAGAAGGAAGCGCGAATGCCAGTCGCGGCCAAAGTTATCGGAGCAGTTCGTCTGGGGTTGGTAGACATCAAGGATTTGATCGAAGAACTCGAAACCGATGAGATGCAACAGGTGCCAGAGATTCACATGCTTCTCCATGAATCGCTATTACATTTCGCCAGGCCTTCAAACAGTTCCAGCTTTGCTAAAGAAAAGGCACAACCACGATCAACGGGTCGAGTAAGTTTATATGTTTTTACAATTTTGTCTCAGAGGGTTTCGCCTTAAGGGGTCGGGGTGTCCGTATCCTAGTTCGTTTTCACCCGTTTTGACCTTAACTTAATTCCAATCCTACTTTATAGTTAGAGGCTAACAAAAAATGTGCCTCCCCACGGATCACCATTTTTTGGACTGAATTTCAACAAATTCATAAAAGATGGGTGAATTTTGCACGCAACCGCCTCATTAGTAATTCAAGAAACTTGTAAGTGCTCGGGCTACAGGAACGGGTCTTCGTTCTAGATGAATATCTCAAGCAGCCTGGGCGCTAGCGAGACTCATAATCTGCAACCCGTTTTTGGTCGTATTTTATACACAAATGGGGGGGGGGGGGTCATTGTGCCAGGCGTTCCTAGCGGAGACCGTGGAAACTGGAACAAAGAATCGTTGCGTGATCGAAGTCACACGTGTTTAGGAAAGATTTAAAAATTTAGAGCTTTTCCGAAACGTGTTGGTCCACGAATTCTATCGCTTCAAACCGTTGATTACTTTGGAACAAGTGAACACTACTGAGTAGTTGAAAAAAAAGAAATAAGAATCTTAATTAGCAAACCTGCGATGGTCGGTTGTTGTGATGAGAATGCCGTTTACTTTCGGCGATGATTGAAGTGACGTGCCGTGTTAATCTTTTTTTTTATCTCTGGCAATGATGTAATTTCTCTGGAATCGAGGCCCTTGAATTTTTGTTACACGCGTATAGCCTGCGACCACATGGCGTATTTCCGGTCGTCGCTAACACTCGGACTAATCAATTCAGAACCAAGTAAAAAGTATCGACGTCGATAAAGTAGGAAGTAAAAAACCTTTAGCGAGTAAATGCTGTTTCGTGTAGAATTAATGACCTCCTCATTTCTCGATCTAATCTCCAAGCAAGTGTCGCTGTAAGCGCGTTCTTGTTTTACAAAAAACGGTTACGGTAGGTCTTCGATTAAAATTCATACTTGGTTCGAGGCTTGGGGGAATAAAACAAAGGAAATCTTTCATTCATCCCTGACCCTGAAAATGATTTATTTTGTTTCATTACCTCAAGCCTTGGAGCCAAGAATGATTTTTAATATCGAAAGTGGTCTATTGGCTACAGAATAAACTATAATGCAGTATGGTTCGAATCTTTCTCGTTTTTGCCGTCGTCCGTCCTCTTGTGGCTGTTCATGAAAACTGCTATTGATCGCCATAACAAAACTAGAACATAGAACCTACGAGAAGGGAATACTACTGAGTGCAAAATGGACAACAGCGAGACAACCTGACAACCCCCCTCCCCCCACATCTACATGGACTTAATCAATTAATAACTTGTTAGCCATATGTGGTTAGCAATTTTTTTGTTGTTTTTAATTTTAGTTATTTGGAAATAGTTGATGTAATATTTACTGTATAAGACTCCAAATAAAAAACATGTATGTATGTACTGGTATGTACAGGTATGTGTCTAAGTGTACGTTAATAGTACTTAAGGTGATTCCCTGGTTTTGCACTGCGCATCTCTTACTGCGCATAACAAGATGGCCGCCGTTAAAAAAGAGCATGTGAAATCACATTGTTAATTGAAGTTGACTGAAGAGAAACGTTATTGGAATTTTTGCTTGGGGTTGTTTCTTGCCGAGGTGAGACTCAATGAGTTGGGAATGTAATGTGCATAACGTAAGCAGTACGCTTGTTGCTGAATTCGACTTCCACACGGAGAACCTCGATAGTGGATGTTTTTAAACTTGTGCTTTCTCACTTTGATTTTCATTTAAACGCTTTGTTTATCACATTGTGTTCTAAATATGATATCTCGATAAAAAATTCTGAAAAAACGGATTTTTTAATACTTTCTTCCCCCTTTCACATACATTCTATTTTGAAACTCGCCCCAGTCCTCTCTCAAAAATCTGAGAAAATGCATTTGGTGCGCACTTTCCCGCAGCTCTACCGCAAAAACGAGTACGGTGACCCCCATTTTTTATTTCATGAGTTTATTAAGGACAGTGCTTCCTTTCGATAAGAAAAAAATTGGCTCAAATCTATGTTCAGTTTTTTGGCAATTTTACTAAATTGTACGGATTGAGCTATCACGGGTCGAATAGCGCGTGTCCGATTTAATTCTACTTTGGAGCGTAAAGTAAAAACAGGGGCATTAAAAGACATTTTTCTGGTACGTAAGTGGATAAGCAATACATTAAAGTCAAATTCTGTGCGATACCACATGCATCATCGAACAAATCTCTCCGTTTTGTCTAGTTTTGGGCTGCGCGCGGTTTTTGTCAAAGGGTTCTAAATAGGCGTATTTGTCAGCATTGTGACGTCAAAACGAGCACTGTGACCCCCACTTTTTATTACTTTTTTTATCATCTTTTTGTCTTGTTACATCAGTGTACCAAGTTTCATCTACAATCTATGTTAGGTTCTTTTACCAAGGAATCACCTTAGTGTTCAAAGTGCCGGGAAGCAAGTTAAATGAAAGACCCTCGAGTTCGTTGCCTTTCTTTTAATTTCGGTGTTATCGTCTTTGTAAATCTTATTTAAAAAAACCTTCCTCCTACATTTCCAAAAATATTTACCATTTACCAACGTTTTTACATTTTTTTTCTTGCTATTTTAGGTCATTGTTGCTATTCATCCTAAGACTCATATGATGTACTTTGATATTGAAGAGAAACAGTGGAAGCAACTTTCATCCTTGGCACCAGCAACTAAGAATGCAGTGAAATGTCACTGTGCCGAGACTGTTGGTGGTGAACTCTTTGTTGCTATTGATTCCTGTATTTATTGCTATGACATAGAAACAGATAGGTGGCAAAAGCACGAGGATCCACCACACAAAAAAATCAGCAGCCTGAGCACTATAGGCGATTACATGTATGCAATCAGTTCTAAAAGCAAAGAGGTAACTCAAAGGTATAGCTTTCCAAAACGAAAGTGGCAAAGTTTTGAAAGAGCAAGCGATGCTTTTACAAAATGTTTAGACTATTATGAGTACTATAACTGTGGGACAACGGCTCTTTGTTCAAAAGTGTACGCACTATATGGGCATAAAGAGCGAGAGCCCTTGTCAGACCATTACCAAATACACACCGCAGTGCTTCATTGTTTTGACCCAGAGAGCAATAAGTGGCATGAAAAAACATCAACTTGCCGTTCTCACTTTGGGTCTAGTCTTTTTGTAGTCAATGGTAGACTCTATGTAGCAGGGGGTTATGAAAATATTGACAGCCCCTTCGCTAACCCTGCACCTGTAGAAGTTTACGACGAACACAACAACAAGTGGTCGGTTGTTGAACAAAAACGTATTCCCAAAAACAACCTTGGTGCAGTGGAAATAGAAGGGAGGGTTTACTTCATCATCAACAAATTTCCAATTGACAGTGGCATTAGAATCCCACCAGAAGAGGTGTATCCTGTTTATCTGGGGGACTGGAAAAATTTAGGAAACGTTGCCAACAATGCAGCCCTATGTTACGTACCTTTAAAAAGGGAGAGCTTTAAAGCGGACTAAGAATACTTGATAAAAACGCCTTAGGTGGCTAGAACGTTGTCACAAAAGTCGCCGAAAAGGGGGTTTAAGTCGTTCAAATCCTTGCAAGTAGAGTGACGCTTATATCACACTTCTAATTTTTGAAGAAAACAGCTTTATCCACTAAGACTCATGTAAAATTATTCGGAGGTTTTAATGAGATAATAAATCAACTATACTTAAATATCCAAAACTAAAGTTAAATATAAAGTTTGAGTTGTACCCACTTCGATTAGCCATTGCCATATATTAGTGCCGGCAGTATATATCTGTATTGTATATTGCTATATAGCAATAAATAGTCAGGTAAATCACTTTTCTTCCATCGAAAGTTTCTGTTTACGTTCATATTAGAAAGGTTTCTAGCATGTGAACAAGATATTTTACACTAACTCCAGATTAGATTAATTTTCTAGTATTGTATTTCCTCACGTATGATTTCTTAAAAACACCTGTATAGTACTGTTATGGTTAATCAAATAAATATACCACGCTTCTTAAAAGATGTAATTCTTTTGTTACTTCCTGTATCAATAACAAGGAAATATCTCAATTTTTTTGTTGATTCACCCATCGAATGCACGCAATTGTCTTTCAGCTGCGTTGCATTAGTGAGCTTAAGCAAAGGTGTTTTTAAGCGACGGACGTCAACCAGAAGTGAGACGTTTTCTCTTTAAAATGCTTTGGCGCTACCAAGTTTGAAATGCCAAGTGTGTTTTCTCTCTTGAAACGATTTGTCCGAATTTTTTTGCAAAACCATTGCCCAGGAATGCAAAAGGTCTACTTCCGGTTGTCCTGCGTCGCTCAAAATCTTCTTTGCTTCAGCTCCCCATCATCTTAAATTGACTGTGTACCTTGCTTTTCTATAGATAACTTCTAGTCTTTTCCAGTTCTAGACAGATTGCTGACAATAAACAAAAACTCAATGTTTGAAAATTTCCCATTGTCCTTTCCACGTGGCATCAAATCCTGCAAACAATAACGTTAACTGATTTGGTTTACTTTAGGGGATGTTCTCTGATGAATCAATTTGCCTTAACATACCGACTTCTACAAGAGATGGGATGTCTGTTAGTTCATACTCTCTCATTCTACCCACTAAGAAGGTTTTAAGGAAAGGATAAAACATCAAAACATCCCTAAAAACCACCACAAACACAAATCAAAGCCTCTCTCAGGTGTAAGATTCTAGCCATACCCGGAACTGTGCAGAGTGACCGGTGATTTTAGATCGTACGGTTTATCATGGTTTTTGTTTTCACTAGGTTTCCGTAGTATTAGTTTACTAAATAACTGTATTATTTCCGAGGAGCATTATACGGCGCTCTTGTGCCGCGTGGTGCCGGCCCCATCGTCCTCATGTGTGGTGGCTGCACGATGGTTCCTGGGTATCGAGGAGCCGCTGAACGAAACTGAGACTGCAAAGCAACAGCGTGAGCTCCAAAGGGAACAGCGGCGTGAGTATGTACAGCCATGGGCTGGGCTGACACAACTTGATGGCGAGGATAATGGGCAGGGATGGCGTGGCACGCAGATGGAATAGGCACAGGGACAGGAATGGAGGGGGTGTGAGCAGTGTACACTTGCTGTATAGCGGGGTTGCCAACATTTGCTTGTGTGGCTTCCCACTGACTGGGGTAGGGGTGGCGATCTGGCTGTGTTGGTACAGATGGCTTGCCACGTCTGTTGGTTTTATTCGTTGAAGTGGGAGTGCGTACACTAGGACCGGCCTGACCAACATCCCACGACCTGCAAAGCTCTTCGCCAACTTTGGGCTCCAACTCCTGAGAACGAAAAGGACGGTTTTGCCTACTTGCAATGACTGATCACCTCAATATCCGATTCTCCACTCTCAGCTGCTTTATCACTGAGCCCTTTCGGCACCCTTTCACGAGTATGCTTCATCCTGGCATTTCCCATTTCTCCAACATCTGTGCATTAACTACACATATTTTGTCACACGACTTCCCACCCTTACATGCCCGACATCCAGATGTAAGCTTTGCTGTCCCATCAATAAGCTGATAGCACGTCCTTATAAATCAAGCTCCGACTTCGTATCTTATATATTTTTTATCTGCAATAATTTACTTAGTGACGATTTTGGCCGGTAGTCACTGCGGTAACTGCATGGCCACAAAACAGAGGGCGGCTTCTTAAAAGGAAACTCTATAATATACCAGAACTGTCTGTACATTCATGTTAAAGGTTTAGGTTAGTCTTACTATAACTTTTATTCAAACTATTTACGAAACGTTTTGGCTGAAGCGCTGCTTTAATGATGGTCGCTTTCAAATAAGGGAGGCGTTTACTCAAAGGGAGTGGACTTCGAACTAGATTAATTAAAATGTAACTCGTAGTCTTAATTCTCTCTTGATTGAGTACTTTAGCCAGAGTGTTTCCTCATCTTTTAATATTGTACTATTCAACGTTTTCCAACTTTAAACAAGACGCCTAAAGTCGTTTCCGTGGGATGCGTTGGTCTATGGAAGCATAATGGCGTTCTAACTAGGTTAATGGAACAAAACAAAACAAAACATCCGCTTGCTTTATCCAGGGTCGAACGCAGGGTTACAAAGTTCGATAAAGTTCCAATTAATGTTTTAATCCAAGATGAAAGTTTAATATTCCAAGATGCTCTTGATACGGTTAAAAATTAATTGCAATGTGTTTCCAAGGTCTCAAAGTTAACATAGTTCCAATGATTATCCCTGATTCCAAGGTATAATAAGTTTACTCATGTCCTGATCCGTGTCCCATCCAGAAGTCCAATCCATGCCGAAAGGAAGGCGTCGATCGACAAGAACAATATTTTCGCGATTTCAACGCCAATCGTCAAGGGTACGAGTTGAAATTTACGCGATTTAACCTGCCATCGTCAAGGTGTTTTCGATAAGAAAAGAAAAAAAACTGAACTCTAGCTGTGCTCGGCAAAAACTGGCGAACTCCGAATAGAAATCTATCGCAAATCACGGCCCGCAACCAGACGCTACTAAAACCTTATGAAAAAGCTAGACGTAAACAAAAAAGAATCATGAAGGAAAGAAATAATTTGGCTTAGGTCGCCTTTCGTGACTTGCCAGTATCCCGAAGGATTTCGCTGGTTAACAAGCCATCCTAAACCACGAGTGGGAAAACTCAAGCGCGACAAATTTAGCAAGAAACGTTCTGATTTCAACGTTCTTCAGAGAAAGCAAATCGATTAAACATCGATACAGATTTTGTACAATCTGATTGGTCGGCTTGGAAGAAGAGATAATCGATAAAGATTTTACGCAATCCTATTGGCTGGCTTTGCAATTTTGGGTACAACCGAACCGGATTTTTACCGTGGGAGTGCCACAGGCATCCCACGGAATAAAATTTCTCTGATCACTTACCATGTACGCATATCAGCCTCCCCGGGGGTACTCCCTTATATAAGCATATAGGTATGTGCCACCCCAAAGGATATGGTTTTTTCGCCGTTTTAGGTCTGAAAACGGGAATTCATTTTGTCCATTTTGGTCTGGAATCAGGAATGGTTTTCGAGGGAACTACGGTAGCGTATGAACGATTGTTCTAAATGAATACTGAGAAAGAAAGAGTAATATACGAAATCGAATGCAAAGCGGATTCAATTTCCTAAGTTAAGGAATCTTTTATTTGGCGTTCTAATCTAATAGTGATGACCTCATTTCTTAGAGACCAGGTCTAAAAACGAGTATGGATTTTAGAGGCCTGGTTTGAAAACGGGTGTGGAAAATTTTGGTCTGAAACTGAATAGGGTCAGGATTTGAAGAACGGGGCGGAAAAACCTCACCAAGAATTTCCAGGAGTCCCCCCTGGAATAAGCTTGTACTGCATTGCGCTTTTCTTAGCTTCCTTTTATTTAGTTTTGCTTTTGACCTTAACCACAGGAACAGTTTGAGGCACACTTTTGTTGACCCGGCCAGTAATTCTAACTCAGAAGTTGGTTAGTGCCATAGCAGCCAAAGTCCTAACCTCAGCAGACGCAAGATTTCGTTTGTATCCTTAAAGGCAATTTTGCGCTGTGGTTTTGGGTTACCTAACTGCAGGGCCTAATGACATACGTCCCAATGCTTAGTACTAAAAATCAAAACTGATGAGTCCTAATAAGGACGAAAACAAGCTGTGATATGACTGCGCGGGTGATATGACTGTGAGTTGGTCAATATAGTGTAATACTGACTTAATTGACTTAACTCTGGATTAAAGTTTGAGTTTAACTCGTACGCAAAAAATTATTTTGCAAATGAAAAGTGACTACTCACTTTTCATTTGCAAACGACAGAGTCATCGCCCTGGCCCCCAGTTTGGATGACTGCGTCATAGTTTTGTGACGTTGACGCGTTGGGGACGCTAAATCGCCGGCTATTTGGTCTTGTCAGCTGGACCGCCTGGAGTGCTTTAACACTAGTCCGTTTTAAAAAATAATTACGGAGCAGAAACTGCCTGTTTGGACCTTTTTTCTATGAAAAAATAAAAAGGAGCCGTAGGTCCTGTCTAACACTACATTCACTTACAGTTAACCAGCTCAAAAATAAGTTGGGAAAAGCTTCCACTATATTGTAAAAAATTGGTATGGCGTGTCAACTGTCACCCAAGACGAAAATAGTCTGAGGCCAGCAGCCGATGTCTGAGGCCGTGTTTTCGCCTGCATAATTCTTTTTGTAAGCGAGACAAGAACTGTCATTTTTCCGAGTTGGCAATTTTTCAACACGGTTGTACGACTCTAATTCAGGACTTTCGTGACTCTTCATAACTCACGTGATATCTCCATGATTCATATAAGGTCACGCGATCTTCGGCTTGCATAGCGTAAAACAGTGATACTTAGTTGATTTCAGAATGGTTTCCCATTCTGAAATTCTTTTGTCAAAGTGCGCTCACTTTCGAGAGCAAGGTGAATTCATCGACGTGGGTTTAAAAGTGGAAGGAGAGATATTCTCAGTTCATCGCATTGTGCTCGCTGCCAGCAGCGATTATTTTCACGCCATGTTTGCTCACGGAATGAAAGAGTCGAACCAGGAAGTGATCGAGCTCAAAGATGAAAGCATTTCAGCAGCTGCTTTGAAGATTGTATTGGATTCCATCTACAGCGGAGACCTTCTTGTCAACGATGAAACTGTCTTTGACGTCCTTGCCGCAGCGGATCACCTTCAAGTTACAAGTGTTGTCCAACAGTGTTGTGAGTACTTGCAAACCCAGTTTGTTGATCAGCTTCGATTTGACGTACAAACATATTGTCGCCTCTCCGCGATTGCTGATCGTCATGGTCTAACTGATCTTGAAGAAGCCACGCAAACTAAGATGGCATACGTTTACAAAGAGATCTGTGAAAGTGAAGAATTCTTGTCCCATGTGGATGCTGATCAGTACACTCGCCTTCTTTGTCGAGATGACCTCAGTGCTCCTTCAGAGACATTCGTCTTCAAATCCGTGATGCAGTGGATCAAACACAAGAAGGAAGAGCGAATGCCAACCGCGGCCAAAGTCATCGGAGCGGTTCGTCTGGGCGGTTGGTTGACATCAAGGATTTGACTGAAGAACTCGAAACGGATGAGATGCAACAAACACCAGAGATTCATATGCTTCTCTATGAATCGCTTTTATATTACGTCAAGCCTTCAAACAGTTCCAACTTTGCTAAAGAAAAAGCAAAACTACGATCAACGGGTCCAGTAAGTATATACTGTATGCCATTTGTGTCTTAGAGGGTTTCGCCCTCAGTGGTGGCCTTACCCTCTTCATCCTCTACCACTGCTGACCTTCTGTTAATTCCAACTTTAGTTTCTAAAGTTGTATTGTATTGTATTGTATTGCATTTATTTATTTGCCACACGATTACAATAATTACAAAGAAATGCCAAAAAAAATGTAGGAAGAAATGGCGAGGAGGCCTAAAGGAAACTATAGAGCTTATGTTAATAAGGCCTCCTCAATTACAATTTTTCGAAGATGGCATAAAAATTACGGCAACGGATACAAAATAATATCAGGTGGAAAATTAAACTAATCAATATTACGGAAGTTTACAAATAATGTTGAATATTAAAAGGCTTTTTCGCAAGATTTCTGTTGGAGTATACTAATAATTATTACAAATAAATGCCTAATGCACTTATCAATTGAAACCCTGACTCCCCCTCCCCCCCCCACCCCGGGCCTATGTGGGGTAATGTGGGGGATTTTTATGGTATTTGAAGGCATGGTTAGCCCATGGGGGTGGGGGATTTCTCAGGATTTGCTTAGCATATTCATGGCAGTCCACGGAAGTCGGGGAGCGAGGTGGGGATTTGACTCGTGCCTAGTTTCCTCAGGGTAATTTCTTCACGTGATCACTGGTATTTTGATGTATTGCTCAGCCGTAAGTTTCCTAATTGTTTTTCCTTTCATTTCTCCACTTAGATTAATCCTTTGCGATTTTGCCTTGAGCTTTCATGGTTCGTTGACTGGAAATTGTTATTGTTATTCAAAACTTCTCAAACAATGCAGATACACACTATCTGGTTAATTTTGTTAATATTGCCAGTTACGTGGTCCCTACTCGCTTCTGAGCGTTATCGTGGGCAAAGAAATGAAGAAATCAAAGCTTCGTTTCAAACAGATGTTTCTCCCAAGCATATCAAGCGTTACGGACAAAAACAATGAACTTTGAAAAACTGTTAGGTTAACAAGTTTTCAAAAACCAAAATTTCAATCCGTTTTAATCTTCTTCATGTTTTCCCATCTGTACCTTCTTTTGTATTTGCTGAGTCATTTATACCATCTTTTAATGTCTTCAGTGGTTATTTTTATGTTTCACTCAATTTGGTAGCAGTTCCCACAGCCTACATTTTGGTAAAATTCGTGACACAGCTCGTTTAACGTCTAGTGTTAAACCCATGTGGTTTCTGAAGTTCTATATTTCCTCATTCTTTAAGTCATAATATAAAATATAGCTCCTAGGAACTATTTTATGCAGTCTATTTATAACATCAGCTTGTGAAAGTTAAGGTATGTTGGCTGCTATTTTCAATTAAACTTATCATTGCAGCAATTACTTTCAATGGAGATGGTACAGATTTCCTTTTAACATAAATTTATAGCAATGTGCTACTCCATCATCCATTTTGTACCCTGACTTTTTTATAAGTGGGCAGGGGTCATTATGTTTACTTAATTATTGTCAAATATTTGTTGTATTTATATCTTGGTCTGTTATCATGTTTGCCTTTTTGCTCTAGTAAATTTGTCAATAAAGAAGTTGAAAATTCCAACGAAATGTTAATAAAGTCAGTCAGGGAATTAAAAAGGTTTCCCCACCTGGGTGGGGGTTTTACCAGTCAATATGCCCCAGTATGGTGGGAGTTTGCTAAGATTTGTAATGATGTCAAGTCAAATCCCCACCTTGGCCCGGGGGGGGTCGGGCATAAAGTGCTCTTTTAAAGGAAAAAGGTGAGGAAGCGTTGATGATGTTGGTGTTTAAGGTGTTGTAAAATTTAGGTCCTTGATAAAAAACGGAAAATTGTTTGGTTTGAGTACGACAGAAAGGCAGACGAAATTTACACGAGTTTCTTGTATTATACGAATGAATTTGACTTTGTAAAGTAAATTTACAATTAAATTTTAAAGGTAGAGTATGGTTTTGATAGGAGTACATAAATAAGCCTAGTTGTATTAAGTTTATATCATGAAATTTTAAGATACCAAGATTTTGAAAGATTGGATCAGTATGTGCATCGAAAGTGGTTTTAGCTATAGTTCTGATCACCCGTTTCTGTAAAATGTCAAGACGAATAAGGTTAGTTCTGTAAGTGGAAGCCCAAACTAACTTGCAGTAAAAAAAGTATGGATAGACTAGAGAAAAATGTAGTGTTCGTAAGGTTTTCGTAGATAAATAGAAACTGGATTTACGAATAATTCCTGTACATTTAGAAACGTTATTGGCGACATGTGAGATTTCAGATTTCCAATTTAAATTTTCATCCATGATTACTCCCAAGAAAACTGTTTCTTTTACTTGATCAGTTTTTTGGCTATTAATGACAACTTATTTAGCTCAGCGTTTAGTATATTAGTCAGGCAGTCTTTATCCTTGTGAGACACAAAAACGTTTGTATCATCGGCAAATAATATCAGTTGTAATATTGTTGACGTGTTGATTATATCGTTGATGTAGAGCAGAAAAAACAAAGGCCCTAGTATTGAACCTCGGGGAACGCCACACATGATATCAGCACAAGACGAAACATAACCATTGTATTCTACAAATTGAAGTCTGTTGGAAAAATAGCTCTTAATCCATTTCAGAGCCAAGCCACGTATACCATAGTTTTCAAGTTTATCAAATAAGATGGAATGATTGACTGTATGGAAAGCTTTAGAGAGATCTAAAAAAACACCAACCGCTAATTCACCACGATCAATAGCAGATGAAATTTTTTCATGCAAATCAATCAAGGCAAGCTAAAGAAATTTGCACCCCTCCCCCCCAACGAGGTAACTCAAAGGTATAGTTTTCTAAAACGCCATTGGCAAAGTTTTGCAAAAGTAAATGTTACGAGCGGTTTTCCTGACAATCTGTATTATAGTGGGGCAACGGCCCTTCTTTCAAAAGTTTATGTACTTTACGGACATACAAAGTACAACCTGTCAAGGGAGTGGTGGCAGATGCAAAATGCAGTACTTCATTCTTTTGACCCAGCGAGCAATGGGTGGCTAGAAAAAGCTTCAACTTGCCACCCTCACTTTGGGTCCAGTCTTTTTGTAGTGAATGGCAAGCTATGTGTGGCAGGGGGTTATAATTCTATTGACACATTAAGCAGGCCCTGTGGTGACCCAGCAGCTGTAGAAGTTTACGATGAAGACAACAACAAGTGGTCTGTAGTTGACCAAAAACATATTCCCCAAAACACGCTTGGTGCAGTGGAAATAGAGGGAAGGGTTTATTTCATCATCAATAATTTTCCAATTGACAGTGGAATTAGAATCCCTTCAGGAGAGGTTTATCCTGTTTATCTCGGTGACTGGAAAAATTTAGGAAACGTTGCCAACAATGCAGCCCTGTGTTACGTACCTTTAAAGAGGGACAGCGTTAAAAGGGACTGAGAATAATTAGTAAAAATAGCTTCGGTGGCTAAGACGTTTCCCGAAACGCCGCCGCAAATGGGTTTGCTTCGTAGAACAGCGGAGCTTATGTAAAACTTCTCATTTGAAGAAAACAATTGTATCGTATAGGATCTAGGTAAATTAAACGGCTGTTTTTAATCAGATTATCAATCCGCTATACTGAGATATTAAAAAACGAAAGTTAGAAATAAAGTTTAACTAATTTGTACTTTTGGGTTACTGGATTACCCACTTCGAATAGCCTTTGCTATATCAGTCCCGGCAGTATTTATCTCAGTTTATAGATCTTTATAGTATATTGTTATATAGTGATCAATAGTCCAATAAATCACTTTTCTACATGAAAAGTTCCTGTTTGCGTTGATATTAAGTAAGTATCTAGCACGTGTATATTACACCAACCCCAGATTCATTTTTGGCTTCTAGTTCTCTATTTTCTCACGTAAGATTAATTAAAAACACCTGCATTGTGGTACTGTTATGGTTAACCTAATAAATATATCAAGCTACTTAAAGATGTAATGTTTTTCTTATTTCTTAATCAATAGCGCTTAACGAGAAAATACGCCTACTTTTCTGTATCCATCGAACGCGAGCAAGTTGCATTCTTTTCGGCTGCGTTGTATTGTCTTAAATTGTCCGTGAACCTTACTCTTTTCTAGGTAACGTTTTTTTCTAACTCTAGACAGATTGCTGGCAATAAACAAAAAAAACCATCAATTTCCCATTTTCCTTCCCACGCGGAATCAAATCCTGTAAACATGCCGCTGTCAAGCCAGCGCAAAAATGATCGTTTTTGGATTGGGTAGTTACGAAGGTTACCTTATGAATCACCCGACCACAAACACAAAGCAAAGCCTCTCTCAGTATATTAGATACTGGTTTGGTGATATGGTTGTACGCATGTGTCAGTTACTGGCTACACCCAGAGTTTCGTAGTGTAACCAGTGGTTGATGGTGAGCTTTCACTATATAGTATTTGTTGTCACCAGGTTTCTGTAAGATCATATTGCTAAATAACTGTATTATTTTCGAGAAGCATTAAACGGCGCTCTTGTGCCGCGTGGTGGCGGCCCCATCGTCCTCATGTTTGGTGGCTGCACGATGGTTCCTGGGTATCGAGGAGCCGCTGAACGAAACTGAGACTGCAACGCAACAGCGTGAGCTCCAAAGGGAACAGCGGCGTGAGTGTGTACAGCCATGGGCTGAGCTGCAACAACTTGGCGCGTATAATGGGCAGGGATGGCGTGTCGAGCAGATGGAATAGGCACAGGGATAGGAAGGGAGGGGGTGTGTGTAGTGTACACTTGTTGTATAGCGGGGTAGCCAACATTTGCTTGTGTGGCTTGCCAGTGACTGGGGGAGGGGTGAGGATCTGGCTGTGTTTGTACAGATGGTTTGCCACGTCTGCTGGTGTTGTTGGTTGACCTGGGAGTGCGTCCACTTGGACTGGCCTGATCAACATCCCACAGCTTGCAAAGTTCTTCGCCAACTTTGGGTTCCAACTCCTGAGAACCAAAAAGACGGTTTTTGTCACTAGCAGAATCCTACCTCGAATTTAAACAACAATTCTTTTCAATAACTACAACATACATTACAACATCCCTAACTTTTCACCATTTCTGAGTAATCCATGCCTCCATCTTCCACGTTCTCCCTAATTTATGCCACTACTTGCAGCATACTTACTAATCACCTTAATATCCGATTCTCCTATCTCTTTATCACTGAGCCACATCGGCGCCCTTCCACGGGTATGCTTCATCCTGGCATTTCCCATTTTTCCAACATCTGTGAGTCGACTACACATATTTTGTCACCCTAATTCCCACCCTTACATCCCCGTGATCCAGATGTAAGCCCTGCTGTCCCATCAACGATGTTTATTTTGATAGCACTTCCTCATAAATCAAGCTCCGTATTCACAATAACACCCACTTTGACACCCACCCGTTCTTCATACCATGACCTTTTGTAAATCGTCCTGTTTAACCCATACTTACACTCATCTGCTCGAGTTACTTGGTATCTGTTCTCCTTCCTCTCACACATTACTCCTTTCACCTTCCACCTATACATCACAACTGATCCTTTTTTCCTTTTTATTCACCCTGTGCTACCAATACGGTGATAATGAAATAAAAGCTCACCTGTACACTTGTTACATCTGTACTCTACGCTTTCACACACCTTCTAATTATTTCTCTTTCTCCTGTGCACCATACTGAACCATTTGAAACCTTTCTGTTCTACGCATGCGATGATAATTCTTCCTTGTGCTTCGTCACATATTCATACCCACTAATTATACACCACACTATACCCTTTGCATCTCATCCTTTCTCATTTCCATGCATCTATACATACACGTCAAAAAAAAAATAAACAATACTTAACACAGAGAGGCCATGATGTAAGTCTTACCTGTCCATCACGACTGATTTGAACCTTCTTATGGTCATTCCACGGGTTTACCAGATGATGAGCTTGTTGGAAGGGAATACTAGCTCTAAAGACCAAGGAAAATGAAACGCATTAGTGTTTGCCTTTTTAATCATAGCTACACTCGCTGTATTAGGCAGAACCTGCAAATTTCTGGCACACCCTTTCCGAGGGAGTTCCGTCTACTCAAACGGTAATGTAAGGGGATGGTGCCTTAAGTTTTATCGACATGGTATTAGTTATTCAACAGACTGGGTGATAGAGATAGAAAACATGTAGCACATACTTTTTTATCCATTCAACACTAAAAACTCCACTCAGGGAGCTTGAGCCAAACTCGGGTGACTTGTCCTTGCCAATAGCGGATGTCATCTGTGCATAACCTGTAAGACGAGGAACACGCAAGGTGATTTCAAAGAGTTTGTCTTTTGGTGCAGGCAATCATTAATGCAAGAAGATAGAGATACAGATAGAGACAGAGAAAATCACTTCAACTAAACCGTCACCTTGAAAATGTCCACTTCCTTGCACAGAGAACACCAGAATAACTCGTTTGCTTTCCTATAACAACATTCAAGTGCAAATGTTAACGTTAAAGATAGCGTTGTTAACAGTGTCTGTCTTTACTACAAACAGTCCTAGATGGTGTCGTTTTTCCAGCACAAAGAGAACATAGAGCAAGTATTTTGAACTACTTATTTCAAAAGTAATACAATAATTGTAATGTTTGCGTAAACCTGTTGTAACACAAATCTGATTAGAATCCACTCTTTGAAATCGTTTTTCCAGGCGTAGTCGCACAGTGACATGTAAAACCTCGAAAACCCTTACAACTTAAGTAGTTTGTTCGACTTCAGAGACTTTGGTATTTTAAAATATAACAATATATCGTAATAAAAGTCTCGGATAAACTGGCCAAAGAACTTACCTTAAAAGCTCTGTTTAGTTTCTTTTCATTTGCCAGGGTTGTTGCCCAGATGCCCTTCAACAATAGAAAGAAAACAACGTCGTAAGAATTTCACTTCATCGGACAGGGGTGATAAATTAAAGAAGTAAAGATGAAGACAGATAATGGAAAAATTAGTATGAATCCTTTGGGAACTGTTTGCAAACGGAATGAGAAAAAAGACAGTACTTACCTTTGCCATTGATATGTCTAAATTTCTTTGATTGTTGCATTTCATAATAAAGTAACGAGCTGAAACGAAAACCAAGGATGTGATACATGTAACTTTGACATAATCGCAAAGACCGTCATGTATGTCAATATACAATTTCTTTTCAGACAGTCAAATGGAAGCCAAAGTGCTACTAAGAAATACCAACACTAACCTTCACTTAGCTTATCAGACAGCTGTGCAGGCCTTGACATCCATCCATCACTGGATGTTTTACCATTCTGTAAAAACAAATCAATACTGTCATAAGGCTTTGCTTAGTGTGCTTTGAGGAAAGCCCTCACTGATCAGCATCAGGTTGGATCGGTGTTGGATCGGTGGCATTTTTCATAATAATGAACATAAGGCAGATATGCCAAGCTGGACTGATCATTAGCATGTAATACTGCATATTTGCAGCGAGGGCGATGTGGGCATTCAAGACACGTTCTTCTTCTCACGTTTCACACGGACGTATTTCAGTCTGCATGGTACACAAGAAAAAACTCACTTGTGGAGAGAATGGTCTTTCACTTTTCCCCCGCGGACCTGAACCTGATAAACACAACAACTGTTTGTTAGCTACAAGCATGTGTTAAATTGTTATTTTAACTTCAGAAAGAGTGATAGAGAGTCTAATAAGCTTTCAATTAATGCTGTGGGGTGAAAGCACTTGTGGCAGAATAAACTAGGCTTACAGTTACATAGAGGAAGTTATTTTTACCAGAGTTATCACGCAGGCGTTCCCTCGATGGAGAAAACTGCTCCGGTCGCCGTGTCCTGCAAATATAACGGTAAATATGTATATTCAACGAGACAAACGAAAAGACAACGTGAAAATGCATCACATCTTATTTGACTTCAACATGTGATTGTCACAGGAGGAAATGCTCAACTGTTCCAAAAGTTGTGAAAAGTATTTTGTTGGTAGGGGGAGTCACTAAAATTACTACACACTCTTACACACCTGTCGATTCTAGATCTGGAGTCAGGCCCACTTTCAATTCCTGGAAATATACCATCACGATACAAATACAATCAGTAAATACACAACAACATACCAAGAATAATGAGGCAGCGGACACAACAATGCGTCAAGGAACATTGGTGGAGAGATCAAACACTGCAGAAATTCAGATGTGAATGACTTAATGTAAGTAATTATTGGCCACTGAAAAGAAACCTCGGTCTGAGCGAATCCAAAACGGATCTGGTCCAAACGAGCGTGTCGCATTTTTCTCCTATTGTGGGCTCTTCCTATCACTGCGAAGCAACTGACAAATATAAAGTACTGTGAACACTGGTGGAAGTGTTCACTATCTAAACAAGACAATCGCACACCTTGATAGCTACAGTAAAATACATTACCGGGTCGTGTTCTTCTTTGGCGAGGGTACAAGGTTGGATTCATGATTTGCTCCTCCGATGTCAAGACTGCTGTTATTGCTCGAACAATCATCTTTGTAAAGAAAACAATGAAAAATCCGCCAATGCAGATTACGAGAAAACAAGGATATAGATATCATTATGCCTTTTCTCGGAAGTTACTACAGAGGTGGTTATTTGATAAGCACCGCGCTCTGTTTATAAAAAACGTTTTGCCATTAGTCAATCACAGTTTATATCACAGAAACTGGACTAGACTCCGGCATTAAGGGGCGCTTATATTGTTCCCTAATGACGTTAATTTTAATTACAACTACACAAAGGGATTAATTTTTGTTTTACCTCATCCACTTGCGACCAGGGTCTGGAAGGAGAACGAATCCTCCTGACGAAAAATGCCTGCAACTTGTGTCGTAAATAAGTTACATTGTTCACATCCTACAGTTAAGAAAAGATAATTGCCGTTAATCTTGTAAAACAAGATCACTGTAGTGTACCTTCTATTTAATGATTGAAAACGACCAAGAAGTTACATGACATTCTGTAGATGAGACAAATGAAAGTACCAAGATGACAGCTCTAAAATTCTTTTTAGAAATGTCTGAAATTCTCCAAAGCTCTCTAAATTCCCGAAAATTCTCAAAAACTTTCGTTTTTCTGATGGCGATGTAACAAGAAAGACAGAGTTTTAATTGAAAAACATCGTTTGTTACCAATGTTTAAAAGTTCCAAGACACATCGTTTTATTTATCTTCCTTTCCAAACGAATGTCCTATAGTGCTCTAGAAACGGCTGTAGCATGTGAGGGGACTGAGCCCTCTCTTGGTCGCTAGGAATACACCCAAAAAAGGTTTTGTCAACGTTTTTGCCCGTGAAATGTTGCCAAAATGTCGGGTGAATGTTCAAATTGCTCTAAAATTCTTGAATTTGTCAATTTTTTTTCTAAAATTCCCGAGACTTTCTAAAATTCCCTTTGATGTCTAAAATTCCCCCCAAAACTGATGATTCCGGAATTATGTAGCTAAGCCTACTAATGATCAATTTCTGTGGATCATAATACGTTTCCGGGAAACTGTCTACCTACCCCTCCCCTAAGCCAATATTAACACTTACTTTTAACTTAGGCCAAAATATTGGCTTAGGGGAGGGGTAGGTTGGCAAATTCCCAGAAACGTATAATGAGCCATAAATCGTATGGACCTAGCCGATGGATTAGGTAATTAGGAAAAATGGAAATTTCTTTCGCAATTGTGTAGCAAGCAACGTCTCGTGGATAGATTGTTATCATTAATTTACTGCTAATATCATTAACCCGTAATCACCTCTACTGCTGCTGTTTAATTAAAGGAGATTACCTCCTGGCTTGCAGAAAGCGCAATCCAGTCATCCAACTTAAACACAACACCTTTTCTCCCATTCCTCTCTCCTTCTTTTTCCTCTGTCTCGCTATCACTGCTCTCACTATCTCGCCCCAGGCTATCCCCAGGATACCTCTCACTGTCACGAGAAGCTGAGAAATCCTGGGTAACGTGTTCAGAGGAAAGGCTGGGACCAGTGAAGAGCGCTACTGTTATGGGCGACACAAGGCTACAGCACTTCACTGTCACTGTGGTGTAAAGTCTGTCGAGAGAGACAGAATACAAATGTATCCTCAAGAGCGACAATAGACAGTTTCCGCAGCCTCTGTTTCCAAGCGAGGCTAAGTGCGAAGCCATTGACACAAAAGTGGTTGTTTATTGTTATGTAAATAAAACTCATTTTCACTAGAAAGGTTTTGCACTTAGCCTCGTTTTGAACTAGAGAAAAATCGAAAATGGCATATCGTCCACCCAAGACTCGACCTCATTTCATTGTGTATTTACTGGGGCGAAGTGAGAGAAAAGCTCATTATTTTATGCTTGACAATTTTTCACACCACGAATGAAATCCATGAGTTGGATATAGTACCTGTTTAAGTTTATCGGCCGCTACTAACCTTCTGTTCACCCAGCATGGAATTTTTAATTATGTTAAGAACTGGTTTTTCTACTTTTCTACTTTCCAGTTGGACATTATGTAAGTTAACGTCAGCTTTGCATAGCCGACACTAGTGAGTGAAACGTTACACAGCATTAAGGATGTCGAATAAACCGTCTCCTAACAATCACGTCGTCCACTCCCTTGCATGGAAATTGTAGAAAAAACCAAGACAAATACCACGAAGGCCCATCCGCTCACCAAAAAAAGGTTTACGCAGAGAGTGGTTAGGTAGAGTTGATATTAGAGACGGGCTCAATGTACCTTGACATTTCTTCATATATCAGCCAGTCAGATGGTAGTTTAGCGATCGCTTTGGCCTGTGCAGTTGACACAGTATCGCCATGTGCAGGGGGCTGGTACAAAATGGAGGAATTATGAAAACGAGCCTTGCTTTCTTTCCTGAAAGAAAAAAGTTTAATATTAGTTGGATAATTTATACACTTTCACGTTTCCACGTATCGATCGCTCTTCTAGATAATGTTTTCGTTGTCAACCTGAAAATATCTGTTTAACTTAATTCTAACCTATAGCTCAAATTTTATTTAAACGCTTTATACTACCAAACCCAAAAAAACGAAAATAAAATTTGAACATACAGAACCAACTATATTTTAAATCACGACATATCTTTCAAATGTAAGACTTGACGTTAAAGGTCAAATAAATGGTCCCTACTGTGTTGTTAGTTTGTTGGTGCTTCTGTCTACTCGGACCACTTGGGGAAATGTTCCAGCACAGAGGGCTGCCTGCAGTAAAAAATTGAAATAAAATCAAGAGCCTTAAGCTATATAATATTATCAAGTTGCCTTTCACTACATATTATCAGATATTTCACTATATACGTCTTGTTGCCTTTTATAGATACCGTAAATCCTGTATTAAGCCCTCCCCTCTCAAATAAGCCCCCCCCTTTTCAGAGGAGGAAAGTTAATACGCCGCCCACCCCCTCTCTTCCATCCTTATTCTTCACAAATAATTTACGTGGACTGATCAGTTATGGTTTATTCGTGAGGCTGGAAGTTCATATTGTCTTTCGTCTTCGGCCGCATGACCTCCAATTTTATGTAATTAACTTTTTCAACTTTACTTTCTAGTTCTCTGTGGAGGCTCCCACAAGCGAATTAAATACTGTTGACAGTGACTAGTACAACACATAAGTCTAATCTGTCTCTTACTAGGGTATTTTTGCTACTGGTGATACATTTTGCTATATTAAATAAGCCCCCCTCTCTTTTAAGCCCCCCGCCTCCCCCCCTTCAAAAGCGCTTGAAAGAAATAAGCCCCCCGGGGGGCTTAATAGAGGATTTACTGTAGGTGTAAACATCAGGTCCAACTCATCCATCTTACAAACCTGCCTATGTCAGTTAAAGAACATATTCACATGACGTTACAGCGGCTATATTGTAGTTCTTTAGGAGTTGAACTCTTTCCTTATGTAAACGTTTTCTTTTGTTCCAATAAATCTGCATAGATGCTAGCCACGTAGTCAGAATTTTACTTTGTTTACTTTTAGAAATAAATGTTTTGCTTTATTAGTTTTCCAGAAAAGCTTCCTACCTTAACAACAGCCAAGTTATTGGAGTTTGAGTTCAAGTCTCTGATGTCGCCCGCCCCACGAGGACGAATAAAACCTGCAATTTTCAACTGGCCAAGAATCTGGGACCTGTAAAAAAATACAGCATGTCACACAGAGGAGTTTCTTCTTTGTCATAGAGATCATCCTCACGAATCCAAAACAGGACAATAAAGTTCGCAAAAGGTCTTTCTTTCTACCGAACACAAAACCAATGCATTTTATGACCTATTCAACTTGTTACATGAAAGATCTTCACTCCGACCGCTAGCAAAGCACGGCTTTTCCTCCTCCATAAAAGTTCGTTAACTAAATAAACACGCCTGACCTCATGCCAGCCATCATTTCCATCGTGGCTTGAGACAAATAATTTCTGCGGCAGTAGGTCTTATCATATCCTTCAGATCTAGCACGCTGCCAGCCCTGAAAAACGAAAGACACCAAAGAGTTACCAGAAGACTGGTTTTCAAAAGCACACAAATTCTAATTCACTAGTCAATCTCCAGTAAAAACATTCATCCAGCGTCAATCATGGGAAGACCGTCAAAGCAAGTCAGTTCTTTTGGGCTTCACTTCTAAGTGGCAAATAGAAATCGCGAATTGCTCTTGACAGCAATGTTACTGTAATGATAAAGTTGATCATTGATAACTTCTTCTGAAATAACTCCGTAAATTGTTAACTGGTTTACCCTGAATACTTGAACGAAGACCAGGTGATCACTAAACTGATCCAAGATAAATCTCTTTCTGGCTGCTGCAGCTGCACGCCTCTCCGCTGGGTACATGGGTAAGATGACTGTGCAACGGAAAAATAAAGAAAACAAATATTAGGATGTTTTTTCTGCAGAATCACTCTACGTGAACAACAGCAAACACGTTGTCTACCAAGGCAGCAATCATTGTAATAACCTTAAAAGGATTCTCAGTACATATCAGGGTCGCCAATAGGTTCACCCAGGTCTGCCACTAAGTAACTAAGTAACAACTAAGCAACAATGTCCTTGCAAGTATCCATCTAGGTCAGAACACATGCTATTATCATAACTGGGTCACTCCCAGTACATCAGGTCATAAAAAACAAACAACAACAACATCCTTACACGGATCTGCGGATACTAGTGAACAAGCTATGGACACTAATGGTAAGCCTCAGCATGTTTCAGGCGAACAGATGGTAGGGAGCAGCGCATTGCTTTACTATTCCCTTCACACTGCACACACTATCTCGAGGAATGAGCTAGCTACCTCAGCTCAGTCTTTAAAGTCTAAACATAACAAAATCCTTACAAGGATCCCTGTAGGCCAGGGCACAAGCTATAGTCACCACAGGGTCTAGACATTTGAGAACCACAGCGTACAAGATCATCTTTCCTAGCTGTGGACTGAGAGGTAAATCTACAAGGTGTCGACCTACAAAAGCAAAAATAGAGGTAAAGGAAAGTAAGTAACAATCAGACCACTCATGTCGCAAATGCAGCTAATTACAAAAGTCAAGAAAGACAAGGGGGTTTATTGTCTAGAGAAACATGATGACGATTGTCAGCTCTCTTCTTTATCCTTTTCCAAATAAGCAGTGATAATAAAGATTTTTAGAGACCTTTTATACGATAGAGATTATAGCTATGACAAAGTATTTACCTAGGTCAGTCAGATCCTCCCACTGATCTAAAGCATCAATCGTCTGTTGGTTAAAGCAAATTATTACTCATTCAAAATATTTCCCCAATTCTGATAGGCTAAAATCACACGCATAATTGACCATAACCAGTTACTGATAACCAAATTGGGAAGAATTTTGTGTTTAACGACGAAATGAAGTCAAAAATGCAGCCCGCTACAGGTTAAGGCGATAAAGGTGGTTCTGAGTTTTGAGTCTGCGGATGACGACATAAAGTGTGCTTATTCAAAGTCTGACCTAGTAAGGATAATGTCGCAGTTCTACCCTACCATAAAACCGTTGTTATTCTTAATGTAGTTCCGCACTTCTAGAGCTGTCAACTGTGGCATAGTATCCAGACTAACACGAAAGCTAATATAACAATTATAGTAACATGTACCAAAGCTCCTAAATATCAAACTAAGTTGAAACACTAACTTGTATCACATTTTAAAAAGGAAAAAACTTGCTTACGAACCTTGAGCAGAGCAACAGCATTTCTAAGAACCAAAAATGGAGGAGCCTCAGGAGCTTTAGACAGAAAATCAGCGATGGATGTGTTGGGTGATGCTAAAAGCTTTGTGTGCAGACAGAGTTCCTACAAGAAACAAAAAATATATTATACTGTAAATTCTGAAATCAGCTTTTAAAAGAACTTCAAATTGCCGTTGTTCATTAATAAATCAAGATACTACATAATTATTTGGAGTGAGAACTGGGAGAAAAGAAGATGAGGTTATCTTGCCGTACAGAGAAATAGAAACCCTTAACGGATTGAATATCCGATCGGAGCGTAAAATACAGTAGATTGTAGTATTCCGCCGTACTGATACAGAAAGGAAGTATGATGAGACGAATTTCAGTGGAACAATAAATCGGTTTTTCAGTGGTCCAGGACATTTCATTCGCTTGCAACTTTCCTCCCTAAAAGGTTTATATGCGTACTAAGGGCCTGTTTACATGGAGGTGAGGTAACATGTGGCGGGTCACCCCACGGCACCTATCATGTAAACGTGATCAAATCAAAATGAGAGATTATGTGGACAGGCGGGTTACTCCACCTAAGCGGGTTACCTCACCTACCTGGGGTCCCCCACCTCAATGTAAACAGGCTTTAAAAGACAGCATTTGCTCAAGTTACCGTGTAGCATATAACACAGACGTCGCGGCAACCTCAAAATTTAGTCAAAACGGAGCCTGCGGGTAAGCTCTCCGTTTCAAGGGACGAGTAGAGCGAGTTGCGAAAGAAATCGAACTTTCTAGTATCTTTTCGCCTGCCGGTCCCGCGTAACCTCTCACGATATCATGGCCGATGCTTAGCGTGCGTACTCGAACAACCGAACACGTCACCTTATTAAAGCACGAGAGCGCGTAAATAAATTGTTTTCATACTGATTCAATAGGAATTATATAGGGCAAGCACGCGCGTCATGTTATAAGAGAGCTTACTGGTAGGCTAGCCAAAACTTAATGAAAAGAGTCAACTCGAAAATTGACAATTCATCCGCATTCTGTTTACCTGCAACGGAGTTCTTAATAACTCAGGGATCTGATAGTCCAACAAGTTGTCATAGCGAACTCGACTAAATAAGTGAAAGCACATACCAGGAGAGCATCTACCAGCCCTGTAAACGATAGAGTTTACAATGGATCAATGACAATTGATCAAGAAATTGCATGATGTACACAAAAAAACCGGTCATAACGGCACAAAAAACTGCATGTCGTAAATACATGAAAATGCAATTTGACTACAGCCTTTCTTTCTTCTGCGTTACAAAAGTAGACATGAAACCTAAACAAAGACTAGCACTAACAAATGCTACAAGAAATTAAACCAGTTTACTGGTTGAATTTATACTAATTAAGATACAAGATACCAAGTGAGACTAGAAACAAAACCGACCTGGAACAATGGCTAGAAAATTAAATTAAATACAAATCTTACAGAAAAACTTACAACCCTGAAACTAGAAACATATGTACAATACATCCGTTGCATTAAATTCGATTAGAGAGAAATATGCACAAAAATAAAGAAACTATCTTAGACTAGAATTTAAACAAAACAGAAAATCTCATCGACTAGAAAACGTACGACCTCACAAATTAAATAGACTACTCTTTAATGAAAACATCTGTTTCAGCCCCAAAGTTCCAGTTTAGCCCTGTAGGACAATGTCTGATTCAGCCGCTTCTCCTGGAGCCATTTTAGTGCAATTTGAGCCAAAACAGCCCTATCAAATGCCCACGCTTGGACCCATTTCGGCCCGTGGATCCAAATCAGTCCAGCCTAGGTAATTGATAAATTGGACCCCCAAAAAGCGGGCCCTGGGAATAGACTAGACTAAAAGACTAAATTAAGAAAATTACCCTAAGATACTCTCCTTCACTACAGCTAGTACTGTATAAGACAGTTACGAACCTAGTCTAAGAAGCAATAACTTAAATCTTAAGCTGAGGTCAAGGACAACAAATTCGTGCAATTTTTTACGGAACGTTTTTCCTTCATGAGTTGAGATGAGTTGAGAAAGACGTTTCCTATTTTATTACTCGCGCGAACCACACTGTCGCGCAACAAATTTCTTTGTTCCAGGTCGAGCGATTAGTTCTAACTGAGAATAAACAACAACACTGAAACAACGAAAATTATTGCGCAACAACTTACTTATGCGGGTGGTAAAACAAACAACATCGATCACTAACACTGTTGCGTGAATTTGTTGTTTTTACTACAGCATCTCTAATGACAATGACACAAACGCCCCACCTTCCTTTTCGCTGAATGGCACTTGCTTTGGACACCCACACAGGGTGAAGTGTGGACACTGATGTTAGGGCATCAAATGCTTTCTAAGAAGCAATCATAAAGCAGTCACTTCTTTGTAACGAAACTAATAGTACTTCAAATAATTACTCTTTACGTTTATTCAGCAACACGTGTATTCAAACGTCCTAAAATTCTCAAACATATGAATAATTCATGAAAAACAAACAGTGCTCTGCTTACAAGTTTGCGAATGATAGCTTTGAATTTCAAGAATCATGGTTCATTTGAGAAGCTATGTTAAACATTCCACTCGGTGTTTCATCCGATACGCGGACAGCTCGCAAAAAAACTTGACCGCTTCTCGTTTTTTTAACCCTTCACTTCTTGGTGTTTGGATACCAGAAGAAACACTGCTTGTCGTGTTCGATTTATTACTTGAAACACGAGTAAGAGCGTTTATCTGATATCCAAACACTGGAATTGAGTTTCAAAAAGAAAAAAAAGACTCACGAGAGGCACAATCAAGGTATTAAAGCCGACTTTGAGGTAAGAGTATCTGATATCCAAAGCTCCTTAACGAAAGTGTGTTTTATTAGTTCCTCTTCATACGCCACTTGCCCATCTCCCATAATGCACCTTATTTGCCCCCCAAAATTTTGCATAAGCATTGTTTTCAATTTCTCTTGGGACGGTTGTATTTGCCCAGGAGAAATGAAAAACAAAGGTTATGCAAAATTTTGGGGGGCAAACAAGGTGCATTATGGGAGTGAGCAACTGGCGTATGGACAATTACAATGAGTATGAAAAAACCAAAATCAAAACATCATGCAAACCACTGCCAATGTACAGCTATTTCAAGAAAGGTTGTCGGAAAAAATGCACGCGACAATCCCGAAAGGTATTGTGGGTGATTTTCAGTTCACTGTTTTTCAAAGAAATTTCACAGAATTGCACGAGAAGCCATGGACGTATGTTTGCGAGTGCTGAAGGAAAGCAACAAAAGTAGATTCGACAGCTACAGTGTCAGGAAAAGTGCATTGATCATATCCCATATTACCTTTCGGGATTGTCGAGTGCACAGTTTTTCCGACAATCTTTCTCGAAATAGCTGTATACTTAACATAGGTATCATGACATTCTCATACAATGCATTAAAAGGCCGACCCAGTGTACATATTTCAAGTGATAAATTTAGCCAGTAAATTTAGAAACATTCTTCAAACTCTAGGGAAAGTTTAAGTTTCAATATTCTTACACAGAAACGTATACCCGCGGGCAGGCAACCAATCTGCCAACTGATCTTACATTTTACACGTCTTTGTAAAACTCGCAATTTTCTTATTTCTACGGTTTTTTTTCGTTTTAGATCTCCCCGATGTTTTACTAAATTCAGTAATGCGCTACAGTACTGTACAACAAATAGATACATCACCTCTTTTACTTTTCCACTATCGATGACAAATACAACATCATCAATTGTTATACTGGTCTCGGCAATGTTAGTAGAGAGAATCTGTGGAAAAAAGGCCTATTAGCAATTTTGCTATAACTGAAAAAGTATAGGTGGTACATGAATGAGGGCAATTCAAGATTCCTGGTTAGATGTACCTATGACTCTTGTGCTTATATGTTTCCATTAAGTACCACACTAATAAGTTCAAAGATAGGATCTCTGTATAATCTAAAATTAATTCTGGGGATTTGGAAAGTCTAAAAAAAAAATCAGATTCCGTCAGTATTTTCTTAACGATTTATTGCAGGGGGATCTAAATATCTTTTTTTATGGAGAACAAAATTGGAAACATGTTTCTTTAGTTGTCTCCACCGTTTTTTTTTTCTTTTTTGTTAATTCGTTTACGTACAGCCCACCACTTCATTTTAGCCGTTCAGAGTAGTTTTCGCCTATCCTATATTCACTTTTACTTTTTATTTGGGGTGGTTTACAACAGATTATTCCCAGGTTTTTGAATTTGTAACTACAGACTTACAATCTTTCTCATGGTTTGAGGTAGTTTCCGGAAAACCTGAAGAAAAAATACGAAAAAAACGCTGTACCATTACACATAATGCTACCTTCAATACCGTTTGTTTTTACATGCTACTTTTCATAATAGGTTACCTTTCGCTGCTCCGATGGCTGCATGGAAGAATGTAAAGTATAGATTTGGTATCTACCGAACAAAGGGATAAAACCTCATCAGATGGAGAAGATATTACTCTGAAAACTCTGTAGAGTTTGATGTCACTATTCCGCTTAAGATACGCATAAAAAAGTCACGCAACTAAAAAATGCACGCAGGCTAAATAAGACAACAACTACAAGATGGCGTAATAAGGGGGGTGGAGGGGATGGGGCACAGCCCTGTGGCTAGCCTGCATAACAGGCGCTTTATAAGCCAAGCGAGGCAAACGCGAAATTTTGCGTGAAGCGCGAGGCTAGGGGAGAAGAATTTTTTTCTCCTCCCCTCGTCTCGCGCTTCGCGTAAAATGCCGCGTTCGCGTCGCTTGGTCCATAAAGCGCCTGTTATGCAGGCTACACTGTGGCAGGTTATAGCGATTTCGGGTTATGCGCACAAAATAACACAAGCGTCACTTATTGCCCCACTACCGTGGGGTAGCACAAGAGTATTGGCAGAGCATTTCTTAGGGCGGGTAACTAAATTACTGTAATTGTTTGCTTCCGTGCAAGTTAGCCAAATAAGAGATCATGTATTTCATTGAAAAACTTTCATAGTCAGACGGTGTCTCAAAGTTCGACCAGTAGATACAGTTGTCCTATGAGGCATTAAGAATGGGTAAATATTGGGCGCTTTCCATTCAACCAAACGTCTGGTTTGAATTTTCGGCAACTTCCAGTAGCGAATGGAACAGCACTTTCCAAAATTTCCGAAAAAGACGACAACCTCGCAAGGTATACCCAAATTTTCGAAAATTTTTTCCTGGAAGTTGTCCTTCCACTCAACTTTGCTCCCGGAATTTCTTGATTTTGCGGTTGAATGGTTCGCATTTCGAAATTCAACAGCAATGTCTGGACACTTTTAGGAGAAATTTCTGTACCATTTGCCGCTGAGTCCACATTTTCGAAAGTTTTGGTTAAATGAAAAGCACCCATTAACTGGTGACATAGCTATTTAGACGTATCTTGGGTAGCTTGAGTCATGATATATATTTTGTTAGTCCTGACAATTCACAGAACCGTACCTCTTGGAATTTCCGAATTCCTTGTGAGCAATCAAAGTATCCCTGAGTGTGATGATCTCATCATAGCCAGGAAGGAACACCAAAACAGCACCTTTTCAATAAAAAAATTATTGCCAGATGTAATTTATCTTAATAGTGCATAACAAAGCCATGTAGCACAAAATGCTTTGGCCGTTTATCAAACATTCTGATTCTCGTATTCTTTAAGGAAATTATTGATGATCAGTCTGAAGAATTTGTATGTGGATATTGATATCCCGTTTCTCAAGCTACTTCTTCATAACATGAAAACTTACCCTCCTTCTCATTGGTACATATGTATGTCAGTAAAGTGATGATGAGGTCAAGATCAACCTAAACAAACAACAAGATTGATTAAGAAGAAAGATGAAACGGCTGCAAAAAAAGAATAATATAATGAAAATAGAGAGAAAAGCAAGGATCAGCTGTCTACACAATGCAAGACATTATTTTAATGATGAAAAACAAACGTTTTTTTAACTTTAAGACAGCAGACCCTATTTTCCTAGCTTTTCCTTTTGATTAAACAGATAATGATAATACAAAAATGCACTTCAGGTAAAGTATTTTAAATGCTTGTAAATGCGAATGTTAGAGAGACTATACGTGTGTTTTATAACAGGCTTCTTTGCCGATACAATATTTATTATTATCAATGCTCTAAGCTAACATCAAACCCACGGATATGCTAATAGTCCATATAAGAAAATAAGTAGTAATCATCTGTAAGAACCAAAAGTAATCAGCTCCTGTTATCAGTAGCACCAAAAAACTACCAGTATTTTTATACTTTGCATCTCTCAAAACAAGTTGAAGTCCAGAATTTTTTCGGGTTTAATTGCAATTACCACTGCGACAATCATATGTTCATTAAAAACTAAAAACTGCTAGGCCATTGTATGATTGCTCTCAGCACCACAAGGCAGCCAGGTGTGAAGAATTTGTGAGCTTAAGCCTGCATGGTAGGTGCTAGAAAGGGAAGAGGAAAGGGATTTTGGGAATGCAAGAAAGATGAAGAGCTTCTCCCTCGAATATACGAATATTCTAGCATCAAAATTCCCTTCCCCTTCCCTTTCGAATGCCTATCATGCAGGATAATCGAGCTTCAACTAAGGTGACCTCATAGATAACAATTCTTGTTTTCTGCTGGTAAACATTAAGGTTTGATGTTAGAAGAAATGACACTAACATATTGAGAGATTATTTTGCTTAACACGTAAGTATCACTCCTCAACATATTTTAATACTTACTCTATCATCATCAAATGTCTTGTGATAGATAGACAGCAGTTCCTTGCTTTCTTCACTTATTTCATTTGATTCCATTTCCAGAGCTGTTTCATCAACATATGGTACTTTGGGTGATGACCTAAAATATAAGTTTCAGACTGTAAGTTAACCAGTCCTGTGTCCTATTAAAGCAAACTGAATACATAATAGCTACTCACATGTATGATTCAAGGAGTTCAATAACCTCTGCATGCTCCCATTTCTTGGCCCAATCAACTGCAGTCCTGTTGGAAGACCATGAAAGCACATGTGTATTCAAACATCTATCCTTAAATCATTTATCATGCGACAATATTACACCTTCAATGTAAAGTACCTACAGTCAAACCGGGAAGAAGTGAACCCTAGAAATATTTCTGCAATGTTACTGTGGTGCAAGAAAAAAGCTAATCAGGCATGAGAAGACTAAACCTCAAGCAAGAACCTTAATTAGTTTGTGGCTGCGTGGCTTGCACGCATGTCCTGATCTTTGCTGTGATTGGTCGTAACGCAATAAACATTCCTAAAATATTTCAAGTGTTTACAGTTTTCCCAGTTGCACTGTAAAGGGAATATGTCACAAGGATATCACTGTTTAAGGTCAATTCTGTGATATAGTCATTACTTAGTGGTTAGTAGTGCCTTAACCTGTACACAAAATGGTTCTGTAGAGTTATGAAGAAGATATCAAACAAAATTTCATCAGGAATCCCTAACACTTAAATTTTGCAGGCATAGCATTATGACATGAAAAAGTTGACCCAATTTTTTCAAGTTTCAATCCATGTCTATCCTTGGTATCTATTGCAACAGATGACAGGAAACAGTTTTACAGCAAATGCAAGTAAAAATCTTCAAAAAAAACCTGCTTAAGCTCCTTCATACTGCCACCTAAGGGACAGAGCTTTGTGTCCGCTTCACAGAGGTGTTGCATACTTTACAAAGGTAGGATGTGTATGAAATTGGGTATTTCTTAGCTTGCATAAGGGGCATTATTTCCCCCCCTTTTTTCAGGTGAGCAAAGGCAAGCATGGAGCCAGCAAGGAGTGCCAGACGCACATGATGGAGAAAGGCACTGAAAAAATAACTTAATGATAATAATATTTTTTCTGCGCCTTTCCCTGTCGTGTGTGTCTGGCATTTTGGCTTGCTTCGTGCTTGCCTTGGCTCACCTGAAAATGCCAAAAATTAGCACCTGTTATGCAGGTTAGTATTTCTGGGAACAAGTTAACCATTCATAACAGAGAGGTGTCTTTATTACAAATGTGTCCATAGAGGAGGCTTGACTGAGTAACTTAAAACATACACATACTGAACTCCTAAAGGGACCAACCAATGTAATGTTATTATCAAAACGACTACGGAAAAGTGTGTTAAACAAAGGCTACTTCAATATACAGCTACCCTCCTCAAACCTGACCATTTTAGCCAAACTTTGAATAATGAAATATTATTGTTTTCATACCCCAATCTGCTTAATTGTGTATGTACAGTGTGTAACTCACAAAAGCAAATACAACAAAAACGTTTTCCTTACCAGCCGTTTTTAGGTTCCTTGATGTGGGGATTGGCTCCCAAATTTAGCAGCTGCTCTACAACACCAGAACAGCCTCGTCCTGAAGCTACCATCAGAGCAGTGGCCTGGGTCTCAGAATGCTGATAGTCAACTTTTAAGCAATTCAAGAAAAAGTGTGTCAATAGTTTCAAGAAATCACAAGATGTAGAGTAGCATTTATGCGCTCTGAAACCATGAAATGCAAGGTACCCAGTAATTGATTTTTATGCAAAGAATAGAGATATCCTTGATCACCCAAAGGTAACGTAAGTTGTCTTAGGCAATCAGGGACTCCAAGTGCATACAGTTGACAATGTGTTGATATATTTCATTTGCCAAAAATGGTGGATGTATAAAATGTAGAAGAAATACTAAAACAGAATCTCCTTCTACTTACCACTGATGTTTTCATGCATAATCAAGTAAAGAATCTGAACAAATGACTCTTCATCTCCCTACCAACAAAGCAAAGTGCTTAACAATTGACATGAACTTTAATTGCCAACAGGTAAAAGTGCTCATGATTCCCAGGGGAAAACTTACAGATATTCTAGATATGTATATCGTAAACTTACATTTAGCCATGCCTCAGAAATGCTGTTGTCCATTTCTTCCCTCAAATACTGTTCTTCATTGTCACTTTCCTAAAAAGAGAGCTCCATTTAATAACAACTAGCTGTAAATGGTTACCTCAACAAGGCATTCTATAATAAAATTCTGGCAAAGAAACATGGGGACGGACATATAGAAAGCAGAGAGACAATGGGGTCATTCTACAAAAGTTACTCCAGGACAGTGCCACATAGTGAGACAAGTCATCCATGGCTGCAGGGATGAGGGCTTAACTAAAGAAATAGTTTAAAGCAAATGCAGAACTAGGAAAGCCTTGTACAAACATAATGCTTATGGAGGTAAGAAGTCACGCCAATTCAAGCACAAGGCAACATGAGCAAGTTATACCTCTTTTATGTGTACGAGTCTAATGAACGTTTCTTCATCCAAAAAAAGCCTTAACAATTGTGCGCTCCATAGGTACAACATCAGCTTTAGATTCCATGCAATATACACGAACAATGTACCAGATCTAATAACTCAATCTACATGTACCTCATCTTGTTTATCATTACTATCATCATTTGCCTCAGCTTGCACATTATCATCCTCAGCATCATCTAATTTGATAATTTCCAAGCAGGCCTCAAGTTCTTTGACTTCTCCATCATCTGCTTTTTCCTCCTCTTCCACTACATCTTCCTCATCTATGTCTTCATCATCTCCCTCAAGGTTAGCATCATTGTCACATTCCTCCTCTCCCTCCAATAAAATATCCTGATCAATTTCTTCTCCATCAGCAAGTTCTTCCTCAACTGGGAATTCAGGTTCATCTTCAAATTCAAGATCTAGGAAAAAAAAAACATAAAATTAATCATTTTTATGGGCTGCAACTAACAACAATCCTGGAGGGACAAGCCATGTTATTTACTAAGGTAAAGTTAAACATACCCAACAATGATCTGTTATGTACCTTCTGTTGGTTGCAATTCGTCTTCAAATGTCCGATCTGATTCCAAATTATCCACAATGGGGGAACTGAGCTTTTCTAGAATTACATTGCCTCCATTTTCAGGCTCCCCAGCTTTTTTGTCCAGGGTGGATACCTCTTTCTTTGGAGAAGGAGTTGCGTTTTTGTGTGTATCCTCTGTTCCACTTTTATTTTGTGCTGAAAAGAATTATATGCTTAATGAAACTAAAGGCATTTTTGATCACAGAGACCAGATTGTATTCCCCATTACTACACTTTTCAATTACATGTGAACCCTGAATTTTAAAAGCAAGCTTACAAAACTTATTGCATCTTTCGCATGTGTCAATTTGAAGAAATGAACCATGAAACACAGAAACTCACAAAACAGATCAAAATCGACCAATCACAAATCACAAACCATGACCTTTTTTCCTAGGAGGTCCGCTAAAATGATTGACAGCAGCAAAGAATGCAAACATTAGTTGGCTTTTAAACTTCGCAGTTTGGGTGTTGCTGAAAAGCACAGTAAAATGCATGCTTAATGAAATATTGAGGTCTTCAGAATAAGGAAGTGAATTGAAAGAGATAAAGTCTAGGTCATTTATCTACATGTGCAGGGGAAACGTGTGGAAATTACATAGGCTAATACTAGGCCTATTAATGGTGAACCGGAGAACTGTGTATAGATAAGCTGGGTTGTTTATTTTCTATATAACACTAGAAAATGTTTCACCCAAGGAAGGTTTTAACATGTGTAGACATTTTCAAAATAAATAATGGTAAAATGTACATGCTAGTAAAAAAATGGTCGTTTAATTTTTGTTAATTAAAATTAATGCATTACCTTTTGTCATTTCTTTCATATGCTTTGCCATCTCTTTGTTACAATAAGATGTCCTATGACACAAGAAATAACTATATAACTGAAAATACAGTGAATGTTCAGCACTAAAACTTACCAGAGAATAACACAAAATTCAATAGAGTCAACAGAGTGAATTTATGATGACCATAATAATTTATTATATTCAATAATATTGTTCATCCCTTACATTCTAAGCACATCTTCCAGAAAGCATGTTTTAACTTCATAGCATCGACCAGGAACTGTGAACAAAGAATCTGCATGATATAATAATCTAAGGTACTTGTGCCTATTTAATAATTATTACTGC
>CALNXK010000022.1:1980000-1982500 GCA_942486035.1 Porites lobata | reverse complement strand
ATTCATGACAGTGATTGTATTAACACATGACTAGTACAAAAATATTATTAATGTATAACCATTACCAAGGAATGTGTCAAGTGAAAGACGCATCATAGACAGGCTGATGAAAACTGGTGTGTCATAAACTAAAATGAAGTACTCGCAGAATCACGTAGATTTTTTTGATGTACAGTCTCAACAGATTCCTTAGCAAAAAGGTAATTAACATTCCTTTTCACATTTGAAATTTGAACATGATGTAGATGCTTTACAATACTGGGACTCTTCATGTTTCAGCTTTGTGCATGTGTGACCAGTAGTTTTTGACAGGAATAAGCTTTGTCTCTAGTAATAGAACACAGGGGTGTGCAGCTATAGTTTAACCAACAGGTTAACCAACTGTGTAACACAGACAAACAACAAAAACTGACGGTTGACATTCCCACATAATCACCTCTGCATCCTGATACCAACCTGTATCAAATGTAACTGTTGATCTTTCAGTCTTGGGTTGTAATTCTTGTTTTTCTTTGATGTTTAAAGGGAACTTTTTGGACAGATGTTCAATTTGTTGAATAGCATTGCTTGAGAGCTTCAACAGGCTGTTACAAGTTCCAGTGGTAACATCCTTTTTTGCGACAGTAAGATATCTACTGCTTCCTTTCCTGGGGAAAAAACATTAACTTGCTTATTATCAGAACATCAACCCGTTGTTTCCTAAGAGATGCTGTCTGTAAAATCTGTTGTCATGTTAAACCAGTATTCAACTTACAGTCGAACCTTCCATGAGTAAGCGACCGCCCAAAATGCAAAGACTTAGAAGTCACTTGCGGGAGGTGGTCATTTACAAGAATCAAACCACAGGGGCTCTCTTCCAAGAGTAAGTCCGGACACTTCTACTTCAAGGAAGATAATTCATTGCATGTAAATCCTAAAGTGCTATATGTGTACTGATATGTTGTCACTAAACGTTCTTCTTATACTCTAAATAGCATAGTATAATTAGCATAAAGTAATTAGCTTAAAGTAGAAGTGTCCACACCTTGTCTTGGAAGAGACCCCCTTTTATTATTTACATACAGGAAACATAGAGATGAAGAAGATGTGACACTTAATTGCTTACAAGAGGTTAAAAGCAATCCGAAATCATTAAACCGTCAGCCCCAAAACGTGGTCAGGGTCACTCACAAGAGGTGGTCATTTATGAGAGGTGGTCGCACATGGAGGTTTCAACTGTAGTTTGATTCAGAATTCCAATGTTTTCTAGCCCTAATGATTACTATTATTATTCAAAGGAGACAAAGGAAATTCTGTTTTTTTAATCATGAGAACAGATTTTACCTACAACAGAGACCCCTCAGCTCTCTAATAGAGTTCTTTGGACTCAGGCAGACCAAATTCCATGAAAACCCAGAATCGACATAATATTATGCTTCTGATGAAAATTCAGGTAAGTATGCAAAAGGAGAATAATTGTGACTATATTTTACCCTTATCTGGCACTGAGTTAGAAATCCAGCAGAACAGAAAATTACAAATTTTATACCAAAGTATAATGTAATAGCTTACCCTTTGCTCTTAGACTTAAGACCCAGGTTTTGACACAGTCTGTGTACATAGGCTCTCTCCACGGATGTGAATGATGATGGAAACTCTAGTACTGAGGCAAAAAAATTACAATAACATACCGGGAGGTTACTTTCTAGAAACTTTGTATGCTTTTTTTACTTGAGCAGTGTGGGGAGAGTAGACAAGTGCACTGTAATATAACAAAAAGAGTGCACACCTTTCCTTACCTTATAATACACGTAATTATGATTATCATATACTGTAATACAATCTACATTGACTGGTCATAATGCCCACCATGTTACTCTCGTACATACTGTAGGTCATTTCTAGGTCCCTTGAATCAACATACAAATAGCCTGCGTGGCAGGCATTCTTAACTGATGCATGGGCCAGCTGCAAAACAGGCTACATGAAAACTAAGATGCGACATTTTTAGCTCATGTGTTACAGTAAGGACACAAAGTCAACATTGAGGTGGCTCCGTCATTAATACAGGTGCATTCAGCTATGATGAACTTTTTCATCATAACTTTTTTGTTTTTAATGCAATGGCTGCAAAACTAAATGCAAACAACAACAGATATCATTCAGTAATAATAAGAAATATTCTGATTTCATTGATGGTAAATATTTTTGATGAAATTAGAGCTTTAAAGGACCCTACTGTTCAGAGAAAATCGCATCTAGTAAAAAATTTTGCATAAATCTTTGACTGAAATTACTGGTATCAGCTTTGTTGAGAATATTTCACTCATTCACTTTGCTCACTTGTGAAATATTTTTCAACACTCGCAGAGAAATTTCGTATCTCCGCGTCGCCATGTAATATCCTCTATTTATTACTGAATGATATCTGTTGTTCTTTGCAATTTTTTGCAGCCATTGCATCTAAACCAAATAAGTTATAAGCTAAATGCACCAGTATTAATGACCGAGCCACCTCAAG
>CALNXK010000022.1:1887500-1975000 GCA_942486035.1 Porites lobata | reverse complement strand
TTTGACATTTCTTCAACTTTGATTTTTATCAAAAATAGACCAAGAAAAAGTATCTGGGAACCTTCTAGTTAGAAAAAAGTTGCTCAAATCTTTTATAACCCCCTGTAACCCTTTGTAACCCCCTGTCACCCCTTGTAACCTTCTGTAACCCCTTGTAACCCCCTGTTCCCCTATAACCCCTTGTAACCTTCTTCACCCCCTGCCACCCCTTTTAACTCCCTATCACCCCTTGTAACCCCCTGTCACTCCCTGTAACCCCTTGTAACCCCATGTCACCCCTTGTAACCCCCTGTAACCTCTTGTAACCCCCTGTCACCCCTTGTAACCTCCTGTCACCCCTTGTAACCCCCTGTCACTCCTTGTAACCCCTTGTAACCCTCTGTCACCCCTTGTAACCCCCTGTAACCCTTTGTAGCCCCCTGTAACCCCTTGTAACCCCCTGACACTCCTTGTAACCTCCTGTAACCCCTTGTAACCTTCTGTTACCCTTGTAACCTCCTGTCACCCCTTGTAACCCATTGTAACCCCTGTCACCCCTTGTAACCCCCGTAACCTACTGTAACCCCTGGTAACCTCCTGTCACCCCTTGTAACCTTTTGTAACCCCCTGTAACCCCTTGTAACCCCCTGTCATCCCCTGTAACCCCTTGTAACCCCCTCTAATTTCTTGTAACCCTCTTCACCCCATGTCACCCCTTTTAACTCCCTGTCACCCCTTGTAACCCCTTGTAACTCCTTGTAACCTTTTGTAACCCTTTTTAACCCCGTGTCACCCCCTGTCACCCCTTGTAACCCCCTGTCATCCCCTGTAACCCCTTGTAATTTCCTCTAATCCCTTGAAACCCTCTTCACCCCCTGTCACCCCTTTAAACTCCCTGTCACCCCTTGTAACCCCTTGTAACCCCCTGTCACCCTTCGTAACCCCCTGTCACCCCTTGTAACCTGCTGTCACTCCTTGTAACCCCCTGAAACCCCTTGTAACCCTCTGTCACCCCTTGTTAACCTCTGTAACCCCTTGTAACGCCCTGTAACCCTTTGTAGCCCCCTGTCACCCTTGTAACCTCCTGTCACCCTTTGTAACCTTTTGTAACCCCCTGTAACCCCTTCTAACCCCCTGTCACCCCTTGTAACCTTCTGTAACCCCTTATAAACCCCTGTAACCCCTTGTAACCCCCTGTCACACCTTGCAACCTTTTGTAACCCCCTGTCATCCCCTGTAACCCCCTTGTAACCCCTTGTAACCCCTTGTAACCCTTTGTAGCCCCCTGTCACCCTTGTAACCCCCTGTCACCCCTTGTAACCCCCTGTCATCCCCTGTAACCCCTTGTAATTTCCTCTAATCCCTTGAAACCCTCTTCACCCCCTGTCACCAGGGTTTTTGTTAAGATTTGAAGTCGCAGGGACAAATGTAGCAATAGCAGGGACGAAATATGGCGGTGGAGCCACCATCTTGGCACGCAGTACCAAGTTGGGGTAGGTGTGGGAGGGGGGTCGTCGCTACTCTACTGGGGGGGTTGGGGGCCACTCCCTAGAAAATTTTAGAATTTTTGAGGCCCCAGGGTGCATTTTGGGCCATACTACGGCAAACCATGGTGCAAAACAACACGTATAAACTGTAATGTTCCACATTGTTATTCGGTTTGGGTTTAACAACAGGGAATAAAATTATGAACATCTATAAGCGCAGCCTTAAAAAATAGCCGGGACGAAAATTGAAATAGCCAAGTAAAAGTCCTGGTGTCCCGGGTCTAACAAAAACCCTGCTGTCACCCCTTTAAACTCCCTGTAACCCCTTGTAACCCCTTGTAACCCCTTGTAACCCCCTGTCACCCTTCGTAACCCCCTGTCACCCCTTGTAACCTGCTGTCACTCCTTGTAACCCCCTGAAACCCCTTGTAACCCTCTGTCACCCCTTGTTAACCTCTGTAACCCCTTGTAACGCCCTGTAACCCTTTGTAGCCCCCTGTCACCCTTGTAACCTCCTGTCACCCTTTGTAACCTTTTGTAGCCCCCTGTAACCCCTTGTAACCCCCTGTCACCCCTTGTAACCTTCTGTAACCCCTTATAATCCCCTGTAACCCCTTGTAACCCCCTGTCACCCCTTGCAACCTTTTGTAACCCCCTGTCATCCCCTGTAACCCCCTTGTCACCCCTTGTAACCCCTTGTAACCCTTCGTTACCCCCTGTCACCCCTTGTAACCTCCTGTCACCCCTTGTAACCCTCTGTCACCCCTTGTAACCCTTGTAACCCCCTGTCACCCTTTGTAACCTTTTGTAACCCCCTGTAACCCCTTGTAACCCCCTGTCACCCCCTGTCACCCCTTGTAACCCCCTGTCACCCCTTGTAACCTTCTGTAACCCCTTGTAACCCCTCTGATCCCTTCTAACCTTTTTCACCCCCTGCCACCCCGTTTAACTCCCTGTCACCCCTTGTAACCCCCTGTCACCCCTTGTAACCCCCTGTCACCCCTTGTAACCCCCTGTAACCTCTTGTAACCCCCTGTCACCCCTTGTAACCTCCTGTCACCCCTTTTAACCCCCTGTCACCCCTTGTAACCCCCTGTAACCTCTTGTAACCCCCTGTCACCCCTTGTAACCTCCTGTCACCCCTTTTAACCCCCTGTCACCCCTTGTAACCCCCTGTAACCCCTTGTAACCCTCTGTCACCCCTTGTAACCCCCTGTAACCCTTTGTAGCTCCCTGTCACCCGTTGTAACGCCCTGACACTCTTTATAACCTCCTGTAACCCCTTGTAACCTTCTGTTGCCCTTGTAACCTGTCACCCCTTGTAACCTTCTGTTGCCCTTGTAACCTCCTGTCACCCCTTGTAACCCGTTGTAATCCCTTGTAACCCCTTGTAATCCCTTGTAACCCCCTGTTACCCCTTGTAACCCCCCGTAACATCTTGTAACCTACTGTAATTCTTGTAACCTCCTGTCACCCCTTGTAACCTTTTGTAACCCCTTGTGACCCCCTGTCACCCCTTTTAACTCCCTGTCACCCCTTGTAACCTTTTGTAACCCCCTGTCGCCTCTTGTAACCCCCTGTAACCGTTCGAAAGCCCCTGTCACCCCTTGTAACCCCATGTAACTTCTTGTAACCTCCTGTCACCCCTTGTAACCTCCGGTCACTCATTCTAACCCCCTGTAACCTCTTGTAACCCTCGGTCACCCCTTGTAACCCTCTGTAACCTCTTGTAACCCCCTGTAACCCTTTTTTGCCCCGTCACCCCTTGTAACCCCCTGACACTCCTTGTAACCTCCTATAACCCTTTGTAACCCCCTGTCACACCTTCTAACCCCTTGTAATCCCCTGTAACCCCTTGTAATCCCCTGTCACCCCTTGTAACCCCCTGTAACCTCATGTAACCTTCTGTAACCCTTGTAACCTCCCGTCACCCCTTGTAACCTTTTGTATCCCCTTGTAACCCCCTGTAACCCCTTGTAACCTTCTGTCACCCCTTGTAACCCCCTGTAACCCTTTGTAGCCCCCTGTCACCCCTTGTAAGCCCCTGACACTCCTTGTAACCTTCTGTAACCCCTTGTAACCTTCTGTTGCCCTTGTAACCTCCTGTGACCCCTTGTAACCTTCTGTTGCCCTTGTAACCTCCTATCACCCCTTGCAACCCCTTGTAATCCCCTGTAATCCCTTGTAACCCCTTGTAACCCCCCGTAACATCTTGTAACCTACTGTAATCCTTGTAACCCCCTGTCACCCCTTGTAACCTTTTGTAACCCCCTGTAACCCCTTGTGACCCCCTGTAACCTCTTGTAACCTACTGTAATCCTTGTAACCCCCTGTCACCCCTTGTAACCTTTTGTAACCCCCTGTCACCCCTTGTAACCCCCTGTCACCCCTTGTAACCTTTTGTAACCCCCTGTCGCCTCTTGTAACCCCCTGTAACCGTTCGAAAGCCCCTGTCACCCCTTGTAACCCCCTGTAACTTCTTATAACCTCCTGTCACCCCTTGTAACCTCCGGTCACTCCTTCTAACCCCCTCTAACCTCTTGTAACCCTCGGTTACCCCTTGTAACCCTCTGTAACCCCTTGTAACGCCCTGTAACCCTTTTTTGCCCCCTGTCTCCCTTGTCACCCCCTGACACTCCTTGTAACCTCCTATAACCCCTTATAACCCCCTGTCACACCTTGTAACCCCTTGTAATCCCCTGTAACCCCTTGTAATCCCCTGTCACCCCTTGTAACCCCCTGTAACCTCTTGTAACCTTCTATAACCCTTGTAACCTCCTGTCACCCCTTGTAACCTTTTGTAACCCCTTGTAACCCCCTGTCACCCCTTGTAACCCCCTATAACTCCATGTAACCCCTTGCCATCCGCTGTCACCCCTTGTAACCCTCTGTGACCCCTTTTAATCCCCTGTTGCCCATTCTAATTTCTTCTAACCCCCTGTATTCCTATGTAATAGATCGTGAAATTGAATTGTAAAAAACAATTTTCCGCAGTTCATATAGCAAAGAAGCCTTTCTGGACGATGAAAACGTCAGTTTCAAAAAACCACAAAATTGGCATTTTTCCAAATGGGTTAGTCCATGGTTTTGGTGAAAAATTTGAAATCTTGTTAACGTTTCGTTTTATACATAATACACCGAGAAAAAGTATTTGGTTACGTTCTCGCTACAAAAGAAGCCTTTTTAGACAATACAAACATCGATTTAAAAAGAACGCAACACTGTTATTTTTCCAAAGGCGATACTCCATGATGTTGCTTAAAAACTTGAAGTTTTTTCTGATTTTGTGTTTATCGAAAATAGATCGAGAAAAAGTGTTTGCTGACGTTCTAGTTAAAAAAAGAAGCCTTGAAAGACTACCAGAATATCTGTTTATTAAAAACGCAAAATTAGAGTTTTTGCAAAGGGGTTAGTTCATCGTTTTGGTAAAGAATTTGAGATTTCTTCAACTTTCATTTTTATGCAAAATAGACCAAGAAAAAGTATTTGGCAACGTTCTAGTTAGAAAAAAGTTCCTGACATCCTTTGTAACCCCCTTTCACCCCTTGTAACCCCCTGCTACCCTTTGTAACCCCCTGTAACCTCTTGTAACCCCCTGTAACCCTTTTTAATCTCCTGTATTAACCCTTTTGTAACCCCCTGTCACCCCCTGTAACCCTTTGTAACCCCCTGTCACCCCATGTCACCCCTTGTAACCCCCTGTCACCCCTTGTAACCCCCTCTCACCCCTTGTAACCCCCTGTCATCCCCTGTAACCCCTTGTAATTTCCTCTAATCCCTTGTAACCCTCTTCACGCCCTGTCTCCCCTTTAAACTCCCTGTCACCCCTTGTAACCCCTTGTAACCCCCTGTCACCCCTTGTAACCCCCTGTCACCCTTCGTAACCCCCTGTCACCCCTTGTAACCTCCTGTCACTCCTTGTAACCCCCTGAAACCCCTTGTAACCCTCTGTCACCCCTTGTTACCCTCTGTAACCCCTTGTAACGCCCTGTAACCCTTTGTAGCCCCCTGTCACCCTTGTAACCTCCTGTCACCCTTTGTAACCTTTTGGAACCCCCTGTAACCCCTTCTAACCCCCTGTCACCCTTTGTAACCTTCTGTAACCCCTTGTAATCCCCTGTAACCCCTTGTAACCCCCTGTCACCCCTTGTAACCTTTTGTAACCCCCTGTCATCCCCTGTAACCCCCTTGTAACCCCTTGTAACCCCTGTAACCCTTTGTAGCCCCCTGTCACCCCTTGTAACCCCTTGTAACCCTCTGTCACCCCTTGTAACCCTTGTAACCCCCTGTCAACCTTTGTAGCCTTTTGTAACCCCCTGTAACCCCTTGTAACCCCCTGTCACCCCCTGTCACCCCTTGTAACCTTTTGTAACCCCTTGTAACCCCCTGTAACCCCTTGTAACCTTCTGTCACCCCTTGTAACCCCCTGTAACCCTTTGTAGCCCCCTTTCACCCCTTGTAAGCCCCTGACACTCCTTGTAACCTTCTGTAACCCCTTGTAACCTTCTGTTGCCCTTGTAACCTCCTGTCACCCCTTGTAACCTTCTGTTGCCCTTGTAACCTCCTGTCACCCCTTGTAACCCGTTGTAATCCCCTGTAATCCCTTGTAACCCCCTGTCACCCCTTGTAACCCCTCGTAACATCTTGTAACCTACTGTAATCCTTGTAACCCCCTGTCACCCCTTGTAACCTTTTGTAACCTCCTGTAACCCCTTGTGACCCCCTGGCACCCCTTTTAACTCCCTGTCACCCCTTGTAACCCACTGTCACCCCTTGTAACCTTTTGTAACCCCCTGTCGCCTCTTGTAACCACCTGTAACCGTTCGGAAGCCCGTCACCCCTTGTAACCCCCTGTAACTTCTTGTAACCTCCTGTCACCCCTTGTAACCTCCTGTCACCCCTTGTAACCTCCGGTCACTCCTTCTAACCCCCTGTAACCTCTTGTAACCCTCGGTCACCCCTTGTAACCCTCTCTAACCCCTTGTAACCCCCTGTAACCCTTTTTAGCCCCCTGTCACCCCTTGTAACCCCCTGACACTCCTTCTAACCTCCTATAACCCCTTGTAACCCCCTGTCACACCTTGTAACCCCTTGTAATCCCCTGTCACCCCTTGTAACCCCCTGTAACCTCATGTAACCTTCTGTAACCTTTGTAACCTCCTGTCACCCCTTGTAACCTTTTGTAACCCTTGTAACCCCCTGTAACCCCTTGTAACCTTCTGTCACCCCTTGTAACCCCCTGTAACCCTTTGTAGCCCCCTGTCACCCCTTGTAAGCCCCTGACACTCCTTGTAACCTTCTGTAACCCCTTGTAACCTTCTGTTGCCCTTGTAACCTCCTGTCATCCCTTGTAACCTTCTGTTGCCCTTGTAACCTCCTGTCACCCCTTGTAACCTTCTGTTGCCCTTGTAACCTCCTGTCACCCCTTGTAACCCCTTGTAATCCCCTGTAATCCCTTGTAACCCCCTGTCACTCCTTGTAACCTCCTATAACCCCTTGTAACCCCCTGTCACACCTTGTAACCCTTTGTAACCCCGTAACATCTTGTAACCTAGTGTAATCCTTGTAACCCCCCTTTCACCCCTTGTAACCTTTTGTAACCCCTGGTGACCCCCTGGCACCCCTTTTAACTCCCTGTCACCCCTTGTAACCTTTTGTAACCCCCTGTCGTCTCTTGTAACCCCCTGTAACCGTTCGGAAGCCCCTGTCACCCCTTGTAACCCCCTGTAACTTCTTGTAACCTCCTGTCACCCCTTGTAACCTCCGGTCACCCCTTCTAATCCCCTGTAACCTCTTGTCACCCTGGGTCACCCCTTGTAACCCTCTGTAACCCCTTGTAACCCCCTGTAACCCTTTTTTGCCTCCTGTCTCCCTTGTAACCCCCTGACACTCCTTGTAACCTCCTATAACCCCTTGTAACCCCCTGTCACACCTTGTAACCCTTTGTAATCCCCTGTAACTCCTTGTAATCCCCTGTCACCCCTTGTAACCCCCTGTAACCTCATGTAACCTTCTGTAACCCTTGTAACCTCCATTCACCCCTTGTAACCTTTTGTAACCCCTTGTAACCCCCTGTAACCCCTTGTAACCTTCTGTCACCCCTTGTAAGCCCCTGACACTCCTTGTAACCTTCTGTAACCCCTTGTAACCTTCTGTTGCCCTTGTAACCTCCTGTCACCCCTTGTAACCTTCTGTTGCCCTTGTAACCTCCTGTCACCCCTTGCAACCCCTTGTAATCCCCTGTAATCCCTTGTAACCCTCTGTCACCCCTTGTAACCCCCTGACACTCCTTGTAACCTCTATAACCCCTTGTAACCCCCTGTCGCACCTTGTAACCCCTTGTAATCCCTTGTAACCCCTTGTAATTTCCTGTCACCCCTTGTAACCTTTTGTAACCCCTTGTAACCCCCTGTAACCTCTTGTAATGCCCTGTCACCCCTTGCAAGCTCCTGTAACCCCTTGTAACCTTCTGTAACTCATTGTAACCCCTTGTCACCCCCTGTAACCCCTTGTAACCCCCTATAACTCCCCCCTTTGCCATCCGCTGTCACCCCTTGTAACCCCCTGTGACCCCTTTTTTTTAATCCCCTGTCGCCCATTCTAATTTCTTCTAACCCCCTGTATTCCTATGTAATAGATCGTGAAATTAAATTGTAAAAAACAATTTTCCGCAGTTCATATAGCAAAGAAGCCTTTCTGGACGATGAAAACGTCAGTTCAAAAACCCACAAAATTGGCATTTTTCCAAATGGGTTAGTCCATGGTTTTGGTGAAAAATTTGAAATTTTGTTAACGTTTCATTTTATACATAATATTCCGAGAAAAAGTATTTGGTTACGTTCTCGCTACAAAAGAAGCCTTTTTAGACAATACAAACATCGATTTAAAAAGAACGCAAAACTGTTATTTTTCCAAAGGTGATACTCCATGATGTTGCTTAAAAACTTGAAGTTTTTTCTGATTTTGTGTTTATCGAAAATAGATCGAGAAAAAGTGTTTGCTGACGTTCTAGTTAAAAAAAGAAGCCTTGAAAGACTACCAGAATATCTGTTTATTAAAAACGCAAAATTAGAATTTTTGCAATGGGGTTAGTTCATCGTTTTGGTAAAGAATTTGAGATTTCTTCAACTTTCATTTTTATGCAAAATAGATCAAGAAAAAGTATTTGGGAATGTTCTAGTTAGAAAAAAGTTCCTGACATCCTTTGTAACCCCCTTTCACCCCTTGTAACCCCCTGCTACCCTTTGTAACCCCCTGTAACCTCTTGTAACCCCCTGTAACCCTTTTTAATCTCCTGTATTAACCCTTTTGTAACCCCCTGTCACCCCCTGTAACCCTTTGTAACCCCCTGTCACCCCATGTCACCCCTTGTAACCCCCTGTCACCCTTTGTAACCCCCCGTCACCCTATGTCACCCCTTTTATCCCTATGTGAAAGGGGGTAGATAGTATTAAAAACTCCGTTTTTACCAAATTTACATCGAGATATCACATTAATAGGACACAATAGGGCCATTTATACGAGGAAAAATAAGACGCGTCTTAAATAAGACGCGAACTGTACCATTTATACGAGCATGTCTTATCTAATAAGACGCGTCTTAGCTAAGCCGCGTCTTATTTTAGACGAAATGTGCCGTTTATAGGGAAAGTTTGCGTCTTATTTAAGACGCGTCCTATGTAAGACGCGTCTTATTTTTCCTCGTATAAATGGCCCTAATGTGATAAAGGAACGTTTAAATGAAAATCAAAGTGAGTAAGCAGTCTAAGCACAAGTTAAACATCCACTATCGCGGTTCTCTGTGAGGAAGTCGAACTCAGCAACACACGTACTGCTTACGTTATGCACATTCCCAACACATTGAATCTCACCTCGGCAAGACACAACCGCAAGCAAAAATTCCAATAGCGTTTCTCTTCAGTCAACTTCATTTTAATAATGTTACTTCACATGCTCTTTTTTGTGGCGGCCATCTTGTTATGCGCAGTGCAAAACCAGGGAATCACCTTAACTTTGTTTCTAATTCCTCCACCTTTGCAGTAAGGTCTTTCTTTAAACACATGTACATATGTGCTCAATGTCGGTCTGAATAATTTTCGTTAGCACTTAAATTTTTTGCCACTTTTTGGATATGTGAGAATAAATTAGGCTGATGGTATTAATAACGTTTTCTTTGTCAGATAACTGAGCTTCTCTCAGAAGTACAACCAAAAAAGAGCAGAAACAAAGCTCTTGATGAAGTTTTGCATGAACTGAATGCACTCTTGTTGTCTTTACCAGATGGCAAAAAGGAACATGAGGTACAGATGAACACGTACATGTACATATGAAATTATGCTGTCTTTATAGTTATATATTTTTTTAATGTGTTTGTACACCAGCTAATATGTGTTTATTTTCTGGCCAAAATTTGTTACTTTTTTCTCCCTTTGATCGGATTCTATCTTTTATTAATTTATTTACCTCTCAGACTCTTTACGACTTTGTAACAATAATCATTAATTATTAGTATAATGAATACTATATATAAGTACAATAATATTATTATACTGCTAGGTCATGGTTTTCTTCAAGGTTTTTTGAAACCTTAAAAGTAGATGGAGGTTTTTGTGAAGTACACTGATCCAAATCACCCACCTTTGGGCATCTCTGGAGTAGGCCCATTTTTGCGTGAGCAATAAGTGTCCAAAACATTCATTTTTTCTTGTCATATTTAAAGAACAGGAAAACCGTTTCTGGCGAGCACTTCCAAAACTTTTTTCAGTCACCAGATGCCACCTGTACCAAACAGTTAATTTCAAACCCTGCTTTCAATAATAATTGTCTCTTAACCCTATTACTAGCTGTATTCATTATGACTGTAATGATTATCATGCAAAATGAGGGCTAGGAGACAAATATTTTTAAAACTGAGAAGGCAAACAGGATCGAACCATTTTTTAACCTCAATTTAATGTTGACATTCAGCATTCATCTCAAGGAGTGTTAATCTAGGCAGTCTGATCAATTGACGTTACAGAAGTAGCAGTGCTTAACATACTCTGTTAGTTAATGTAGTGGTTTTCTTTTTATGATGTAGGTATCAGATCATTCATGGCTACCAAAAGGAGCCAAATTTCCCCTTCCATCACCTCCTGCTCCAGTGAAAGGAAAATTTCGTTTTCAGAGACCTGCCAGTGTTAAAGTTGTAGGAAGTTATCTTCTTGGCACTGTAACAAAACCAGATTTGAATGTGGATATTGCAGTTCAAATGCCAAAGGTAATTAAGGAGATTTGAGAATTTTACAGGAAAATCTATCCCCATTGTTTACAAGATCCTTTGTTTTTGGTTTATGGGTCTCATCTTCACTTACATGTAAAGGGCCAGTTGGTTGTTCAAATTTTGGTGTTTGAGGATGTGGCTAAGGAAAATTAAAGCTTTGCCATGTAAGCAGGCTTTCTTATTAGTCAAGCTGGCTTTTTTACTCAACTGCACCCTCCAAATTGCCACATATCTTTGTCTTCCATGAGCCATTAGTAAGATGTTTTTCAGCAGGTAAAAATTAGCCCACAGCCAGCTCTAAGCAACATGACTGTCTGTTTTTGGAAAACATGTTCCCTACCCCTTGTATTTTTTACCCTTTCAGCTAATGGTGCATGCTAAACATATGCTGTAACATGCTTAATGTTGTTACAAAAGTTAATGGTATTTTTAACACCACCACTCACTTTGTTATTATTAAACAATTAATGTTGTTACTTTAAAGTTAATGGTGTGTTTACACACCACCACACCACAGTCACTTTGTTATTTTATTAATAACAATTATTAAACTCATCGCCAATCAAGATGAGTTTGGGAACTGGTGCCTTAAAGGTTAAATGGGCCTCAGCCATAGCCAGGAGGTATCCATTATTATTATTAATTATTAACAATAATTATAATTTATTGCCTATTATTTATTGCTCTTCACCTCAGGAGTGTTTCCAGCCAAAGGATTACCTGAACTTAAGATACCATCACAAACGAGCTCTTTACCTGTCAACCATAGCATCACATCTGAAAAGGAGCTCTTTGTTTGAGAGTGTTAAGTTTAGTCACATGAATGCAGAGGTGTTGAGACCAATCCTGCTTCTTAAACCCAAAGGTGAAACATTTATTAAAAATATTTAGTTTGCCCACCAGCTAAAATCAACCCCAGCTAGTGATTACAAGTTGGTCTCAAAGTTATTCATTGTAGAGCTAGTAATGAAATTAATAGAGTCAGGACAAATGAAAAATTTATATCATTCAGCATATTTGTGCTAACTCATCACAATTTTGGTTTTGTATGAACAGCTGTATAACAGGTTTTTTGACAAAATTTTAGGAGCATTTCATAGCTCCTGTACAGGTAGTCTAATGACTTGCTTAAATGCTGAGGCTGGTGTATTCTTCCTTCACATTTAGTGTTAGACTTGAATTTTGAGAAAAATGCATGCTAGTTCTTGTAAAGTCTTACAAAATTAATGTAGTCTTTCATTACCATTCAATACCCTCACAATGAGAAGATAACATGTTGAGCCTTAGTTAGTGAAAATCTTTCAAGGGTATACTATTCACACTATGCTAAATCATGAAAAGGCAATTATGGTATTTACTGATGTGCATATTATTGTGAGTGATATTCTGGTGGCTTGTACTTGACTGGTCAGTGATATGATAAAGAGAAAAACAATAATTGCAAATGCATCTACCTCTGTCACTATTGAGCCCTTAGGCTGATACCCACATCTTAATTATTTAGTGTGATTACCTGACTTCTCTCACAGGAAAAGCAGGCAAGCAGTTTATTATCAAATTGCACTTGTGTTTATCTGATGGCACATTCAAGCCTCACAGATTTGCCCCAAACAAGAATAACATCAGACAACACTGGTTCAAAGGTGAAGAGGGCACAGCAGATGATGGTGTTGGTAAGATGCTCTTAAAGTAAAACCAGTTTACGCTGCCCTGAATATCCTATGCATCTCACTAACAAACTATAAAACTTTTATCCATCAACATTAAATTGGTAGTCAAGGCTATTGCAAAATCCCACATCATCAACTTGTCTACAGAGATCAAGACTTGATCATTGTGTACAAGTTACATCATTGTTTTTGTAAGAAATGCATGCACAGGGATGAACATGTACTGGTCTAGCAGCTCTTGTAAGTAAGGATTCACACAAATCATTGTTTTTTAATACCTTTCCAGGTGAAATTATTTTCATTTGTCAGCTTAAGGTATTTCATGGGAAACCACAAATTGCAATAATTATTTGTGGTTGGGCGTTACTTTCTAGTTTCAAGCTGCAGTGGTTTGATTTATTTTAGCAAAGGCATTCATTTTTGTCCCACCATGTTGTTTTTGTCAGGTCAAAGTGCCTCACTTTTCTTGCCATTAATCTAATCTAACTAGCACATCACAGGTGGCTATAGCAACCTATTGCCTTGTGTGACCAGTGAGGGCTCTACCATTTTTGTTGGCAAAAAATTTTGCCATAAAGTGTTTACTGCTGGAGGCCCTTTCTGCCATCCAAACATGAACCCTAAACTGCAAATGCTATGGCAAAAACCTGTCTATGGCACATCCTGAGGTTTGCCATTATCCGTTAACCATGAGAACGCTGATGCTAAAGGGCTCTCCTGGTAAAGCTGTCAGGGATTAACATGTACAGCGCTGTACCCCTTTGGGTAATGGTCAGTGTGGTATTGATTTTCACCTTTGTCATGATCAGTTTTCCTCTCGTACAAACTAAGAGAATTTCAATTTTTATTCTTTCAGTGAACCCTCCTCCTGTCTTGTTTTGTATTTCAGACACAGGTATACCAACCCCACATTACAATGCATCAGTGTTGTCAGACATGTTTTATGAGCAACACCTTCATTATTTGTATGACTGCCTGGTAGACTTCCCTGGAATGAAAGATGCTGTGGCACTTCTTAAAGTTTGGCTTCACCAGAGAGAATTTGATCAGGTTTGTTTCATAAAAGTACATACTTATTGTCAAGGAGGTAATCCATACAACAAGTTACCCTGCTGGCAGAGTCGCTTCAATCTTTCCCAAAGAAGTCGGGAAAGAGGAAGGCGACCTTCCTTTTTCCCGACTTATCTAGGAAAGATCGAAGCGACTCTGCTAGCAGGGTAACAACAAGTAGGATGTGTAAGTAAATTTTTTAGTCTCCTGAATTTTTATGACTGATACATTGAAGAAATCATTATTTCATTTATACAGGGACTTGGTTGCTGTGGAGGGTTTTTATCTTCTATGATGATCGCATATCTACTGTCAACAAGGAAAGTTAATAAACACATGAGCTCATATCAGATCCTTAGAGTTTTACTTCATTTCCTTGGTAAGTAATCAACACCAAGGCTGTCTTGTACGAAGAACTGTAGAGGGTGCCCAAAGCTTTGAACTCACAGTTTATGACATTATGCAGCATATGCATTTTACTATGTTAAGACTAGAGATTTCCTAGCTAGCTGCCCATGGATAATAGTACACCAAAGGCCACCAGGTGCCCAATGCTAGAGTACTGAGCCCTGGAAACACACTTCACCATTTTCACATTGCCCATAATACAACATATTTATGCTACAGGTCAAAATTCAATTCACGTCAAAATTTTTTAACCTTGGTTGATTCTCTATTCCTTTGTCCCCTTTAGCTAGCCCTAATATTATTATTCATGAATTAGGGCTAGGAAACAAAGGAAATTGAGTTTCAACCTTTGTTAAAAAATTTTAACCTGAATATAATATTATTTTGACCTGTAACATTTACCTCCCATCTCCCACCTCCACCCCCGCCCAAAAAAATGGATAACCATTGTTTCAAATTTCTCCTGTTTATTACAGTCATCCCAAGAGAAAATGAAGACAATGGTTATGTAAATAAGTGGGGGACAGGGTTACTAGGTTTATTATGGGCAATTTGAAAATTGTAAATAAATAGTTTGCATGTCAGGTAGTTTCCTTTTACTCAACTCCTTACTCGATACTTATCTGTGCGAGTACTTTTCAAGATGTTAAGTCTCGATTACTTTTTCCTTGTGTTCACTATTGAATGCACTACATGTAGGCTCAACTGACTGGACCAAAGAGGGAATCATCATGAGCAGAGAAAAAAATGAAGATAGTAATTTGGTAAAATGATTGTTGGTTTATTTTAGTTTTAACTTTCTTTTTCACCCCAACTCTGCCTACACATGTCATGACCTACAATCTAAGAGTCACGATCCACACAAAAAAACAGGTCTGTTTAATTAATATGCGTCAAAACATCTCTTATGCTCTGGTAGAAATGCATGATTATAAACTCACCCTATTAAAAGTTGTGAATCATTTATTGGAATGCATCTCTAACTTGACCTATTCTACTCAATCTCATTGGCCCATTTGGTCCTAAGAATTTTACCCAAAGGTAACTTTTGAGGCAAGTCGAGCCATTTTCTGGTCACTGTCTGGCCAAGAGCCAATTCTGCCAAAAATGCCATTTATGGGACAAGCACTTTGCGCCCTTCTGTTCCAGATGTAAACGTTAGCTCACGAGCTCAGTTCAGTTCATGAGACATGGCTGTGTGTAATTTTTTCAACCCACTTGTTGTTGTCAGGATATCAGCTGAAACAGTGTATGTCAAACTTGACCTATTACATGTACATAAGTATACTGTCAGCACATGAAAGTTTTGTGATACATGTTTATGTAATTGCAGCCATCCATGGAAGATTTTGATTCTGCCTATGATGTAGTATTTATTGATCCATCTGGTTATCTTAACTTGTGCGCTGCGATGTCTGCAGCACAGTACCAAAGAGTAAGTACCTGTTGGTGTTGGCATCTGAAAAGGCAGTCAAATTTATTATTGTTTACATGAAAAACTGCATCCTGAAATTAGTAAGTTATCTGAAAATACAATGAGGACTCAGAAAATAAATTTTGTACAGGGACAGGCCATGCCTTGGTTGGTTTATTTGCTTGTTCTTATTCTGTTACTTTTTATGCAACAAGGTTGTTAATTTTGGTCAAAAAGTGTTTATGACACTTAAACGAAGAAATGAAATTTTCAGATATTAGACAGCTTTATGCTGTTTATGTTCATTTCATTGCCTTTTTAGACAAGTTATTGGTAGAACAGGCTTTGGAAAAGGCTTTTTTAATGGATTTTTTTTGGACAAAAATTTAATGAGTTGTCACATATTAATCATTTTTATTCTTTGTAATAGTGGACCTTCCCTCTGGTCTTTTAAAACCCCAAGCGAAATTAATCAGAACAGAATTCGAAATTTAAAATACTTGGTAACAACTGAAAGGAAAGGAGGAATAAAGGTGTGTGAGAACAATGGACATGTGCCCCTTTACCTCCCCCTTCCATGTCCCTCACGAATGCCTGCCACATACACATGGGGTTAGAGAAAGTACTAGTTTTGAATGGTCAGTAGAAAGAACAAATAACTATTACACGGCCAATCTCGGAACCTCAGAATGTTAAGCAATTGTAAAAATGCTTTCTTTCCAGCTTTGTCGTATCATTTATACCGGTATATTTATTTGCAGTTACAACATGAAGCCAGGTTGTCAATGGAGTTTTTGGACAACAGGTTTCTGGATGGCTTTGAAGTTCTTTTCATGAAACCTGTCCCATTCACACAAACCTTTGATCAATTTTTGTTGTAAGTTTGTACATTTTAACATCACAAAAGCATTGTTTGATTTTATCTTTTACCAAGCTCTGACCAACCTGGTTCCCAGTGTCCTCTCCTTCTCATCTCACCCTGGAAGCCGAGTAGTAGAGGGCCCTGGGAGTGAGGTTGAGCTCTGACCATTGTTGTCATTGCAAATTTCCAGGTTTAAGTGTGTAAATCTTGCACAAAGCTGGTGTTTTATGATGTCAGAGAGTTCTGTTGGTTGCAATTGTATATGGGGGAGTTATTTGCAGAGTAAAATCACTTTTTCACATCCAAATCCTTTTTAAATGGCTCTCGATGTGTGATTTTTTGTGTGTGACCTGTTTTGTAGAATTCCAAATATCAGTGATCTCGAGGCCATTTGTGAAAGAAATGACCTTATGACCCACTTGATGGATCATCCTGGAGATTGGACCCCAGTTATTGCTGATTGGCTGCTTCACCTTGTCACCAGAGGTCTGGGAAAGCGAGTTGAAATTCTGTGTTATAAGCCACAAACGTCTTACCAGGTAGCTCAAAATACATCCCTATCAGTACTGATTGTAACTTTCATTACCAAATACTCCGAATTCTGTGGAGAGTTTTAGGTGAATTTCAGCTCTACGTATAACCATAGTCATCATATTGATTTCCAACCTTCACCGCTTAGAACACCAGATTTGTCAGTGCTGTGTACTTATGGAACACTGTCACGAAGAATGAAAAGCCCAATATGAAAACAATGCTACAAATGTACTTGTTGTTTAACAAGTACCTGAAAGTGTAATTAAACTATTTAAACTATTCATTTATTTATTTTCTTTCACCATAAAAAAAATAAGGAGAAGGAAAGAAAGTGGAAAAAGTTACGTAAAAGTAACCTCATGCTGTCACGGATAACTGCAAATAGTACTTTTCTGCTTTCCTTTCAATGATTCACCTGGAAACTGTTCCTTTGGTGTTGCAGCTTCCGCTGCTACAAGAGAAAAAATACTCGGTCATAATTTTAACAAACCTTATACTGAGAATTCCCTTGACAATGCAGTTGTAAGTGTTTTAAACGGTGCGTCTTTTGCTGTATGTAACCAAATTATTTATTTTTCATGCTACACAGTGGCCTGTAAATAAATCCCCGCCCTCCACAAGCCAGTCCAGTCTCACGCTGGGTTTGATGCTTAACTCTGATCATGCGCAATCCATCCTTGACACCGGGCCGCAAGCTGACAGTGTAGAGGTTAGTGGGTTTTGTTTGTGTGTTGTTTGGTTTGTTTGCTGCTGAATGATATCGCTTCCTTTGGTAATTATTCCACATGATATCGAAGTAGTTGAACAGTGAAGAAAAATAAAATCATTTTGTAGTGGGGTCTTTTATCCCCATCTGCCGTGTAGATGATTGCTCATTTGAACCAGCATTCTCAAGATTTTTGTTTGTTTTTCTTGAGTGGAAAACTACTTTTTCACAAGACCGTCGAACAACGTCAACCTGACTTCCTTCTGATTAAAATCGTACTTTTTCCGCTTTTTATTTTTCTATTCGTTCATTCTTTTCCTAGGCGAAGTCTTTCCGTGCGTTTTGGGGCGAGAAGTCAGATTTGCGGCGATTTCAGGACGGTTCGATTCTCGAGGCTGTTGTGTGGCCTTGTAACAGTGTTGCAGAAAGAAGAGTCATCTGTGAAAGGATTATTAAGCATCTTCTACACAGGTGAGGTCTTACAGCTATGTTGAAGTCGTAGCAATTACAAAGACCAGCCGGAAGTCAGGCCGCATTGCCTTTTATGGCACGCTTTAATACTCTTCGTAACTCTCCGTGTCAGGCACATTGACATATTTCTATGTTGAAGGTTTTTGTTATCTAAAAGGTATCGCACCCGGCTTGACATAATTGTCAGAACATGTCTTTAGAAAATCAGTGGTATTGGCCAAAAAGCCTTTATTTTTTCGCTTATGTAGTGAACTTTGAACGACAGGAAGTACTGGAAGGTTTTCTAAGACACACTCTCACGGTCTGATGTTTGGTTTTTGACCTGTAACTGAATCCATGAAAAGACTAGCACAATCAAAACCCGCTTTACGGACACCCACTTAATACGGACACCTCATTATTACGGACAGTTTGCTTTGTCCCTGGGGAAAGAAAGCCCAACTCCCTTAATACGGACACCTCATTATTACGGACAGTTTGCTTTGTCCCTGGGAACCCTTACATTTTCTCTAAATTCAACCCACTTAAGACACCTCATTATTAAGAGAAAACCCTTACAGTTTTCCCTAAATTCAATCCGCTTAATACGGACACCTCATTATTACGGACAGTTTGCTGTCCCTGGGGAAAGAAATCCCGTATATTTTCTCTAAATACGGACACCCCGTTAATACGGACACTTTCTATGGCCCCTTCAGTGTCTGTATTATGGAGTTTGACTTTACCATCATCCTTATACGCTTCTTGTCACATTTCTCACTTTGGAATTAACCTTAACTTATATAATAATAATAATAATAATAATAATAATAATAATAATAATAACTTTATTAATCTCCTCAAAAAGGCTTTTCAGCTTAATTTACAATGCCAAATATCTAAAACTTAGTTTTCCAAAAATACCCTTAAAAAATGCTGTTTTATTTTAACTTTAAATACATCTAAATTAGTGATAGACTGAAACTCGTCTGGGAGACTATTCCACAGCCTTTGGCCTCTGAAGGTAAACGCGCGCTGACCTGCAGCCGTCCTACAGAGTGGTATATGTAGGCAGTCCCTATTCCTAGTGTTGCAGTTGTGCACTTTCGATCTGGTTTTAAACTTTTTACGAAGATATGGAGGTGCAAGTCCATTTATGTCAAACCCAAAATAAAACTCATTTCCCAGAAATCTGCACATTTCGTTTTTTATTGCGGTTTATTTCGATAAGACACTTGATTTTCTTCTTTCTTGTGTTCACGTATTAACAAAAACCATTTCTTATTTCCAGACATGGCGGAGTTGATCCAAAATCAGTGACTTATGTAGCAAATCAGCTGGACTGTGTGCTACAGACCGCTGACTCCAGAAACAGTGGCACAGGTGATGAGCATGCTCAGAAGGTGATCCAGGTGTACGACGCATTATGTAAACAAATCCGTGCTTTGGATTTGCCACTCAATGTTAACACGCTTCAGGGAATAAGTCCTGTTTTCAGGGGTGCAGAGGTATGGCAAAAAAATTGTTCAATCTACAATGCAAGTATCAGATTTATTATTGTCCTGTAATACCATGATAAAGAGATTTGAGATTACTTCGTTTTAGCGTTGACAAAACGTCAAACGATTGAAACCCTAGGATGTAAATTGCCTAGTCCCTAAGCTTCATTATTCCGCGCGGGTCACGTGACCCGTTCGCCTCGGATACGTCACCGAAATGAATTGACCGATAGGGACTGGCAAAACGCCGTACAGTGACTAGGCAAGGATGTAATGTTATTGGTTTAGCGAGGGGGAAGGCAAATGCAGGCCGCGTTTGATTGGTTTAGTGGACGAAGACAACGTTCGCAAGCGTGTCCGACAGCTTTGCCCAAAGCCCTCCGCTACAATCGAACCTCCACTAACGCCCACCTCTCTACAATTGCCACTTCTTGGTGGACAGTCCATACATTGACTCAACGGCCACTTCCTTTTGTCTCCATGGTTGAGAGGTTCAACTGTAGTAAAAAGCGAAACAGTATTCAGTTCTCTGCGCACTTTCTTCTTCTCCCTGTCCAGTCTTCTAGTGGCATAATAGCGGGCCTATACGGGGGATAAGGCGCAAAGCGAACGGATTTCGAGCTTTATAGTTATGGTGTTTTTGACGTCAATCAAGCAGTTATCTAGTGTTTGGGGTATAGGGTGGCAACCTGCAAGACAACAGACTGGGATGACTGGGTATCCTGGCGGTAGAGCCTCCAGCGCAACCCGTCGAAGCCCCCGAGAGAAATTTTTTGCAGCCCCATAGCTCGCTCTGTCGGCTCCGCTGCAAAATACTCGCCGGATACCCCAAACAAATGAGCCTGCTTACAGGCTAGTAGTAACATAGAACGAGTATTTTAGTGGAAAAAGGTGTAATGCATTTTTCGGACCCCTTAGCTCCTTTAAGGGAACACTCCTGTCTCTGGCTACCTTGGCTGTGTTATCTGTGTTGCCGTTACTGATATAAAGTGTGCTACTAGATTTCATACTTGATGAATAATTGCACCTTTATCTGTTTTTGATTTAGGTAATTCCTCCAATTCCTTGCTTCAAAAACAGCAAAATAAAACCATTTGCAGACGAAAGAAAGTTAGCGGATAATGTACTTGTTCCCTCGGAAACTAAAAACAATTGTTGGTGTCCAGCGATAGAAGGTAATAAACGGCATTGCAGTGTGTTTTGGGCTTCCTTATCGTAACTACAGAACGTAACTGCTTTACAGTGAAAATTCTCGACAGTCTGCATATCTCATAACCTCCCATGCAGGCGTTTGTGGGGAGGGACGAAATAAGAGCTCCCCTAAAAACGCCTGCGTAAGAGGCTACCTATCTCACGAAACCCTTTTTGCTTGCGTGGTTGCACGGTAGCCACTTTTTGCCGACGCTGCCCGAGAGTGAGCGGCATTTTGGTCACGCGCCTTACGTCACTTGATAGCTAAATTGTACCGTCGGGTACAGCACTGCAGCGGGAACAGTTTGTCGTTAGTGACCGCCCGTGGTACTTGGAAAAAGTGCTCGTTAACAGGGCTCGAAAAAATTTGTATTCCAGCTTGTCCTCTGGGTAAGCAGCTCTAACATTTTGCTTGCCCGTGACTGCTTCTTGCTCGTCTTAGTTAATGATTTAGCTGACTCGCCTGGACCCTTCCCCATTGGCAGGTAAGCTTTAAAAGTTACTTGCCCAGCAAGAAAATCTTCTTGTCCCGGACTGCGAACAGGACTTTTTTCGAGATTTTTGTCGATTTTACAGGGTTATGAACCGAACGGTTACTGAGAGCAACTGGTCGCATGCAACAGTAGCCTAACGATTGTTGTGAATTGCTATGCCAAATCGTAGCTAACGGAAATGGCCTGATTGACCATTTTTAGGCCAATCACACAGTGTAGCAGTGCAAACTACTTTTCAGTGATACTCAGTGGATGAGTCACGTGACGCGACAAGAACAGCTGCGTGTCAGACTATGGATGAAATGGCTGGATGAAATGGAAAAACAGCCTGACCTTGAAATTGATTGAATACCTCTTATCACACTAGTATTTTATCACTTTGTGAGGTTAGTGAGGCGATGGTAAAGAAGCCTCTTAGTCTACAGACAAACACTTTTGTAATTGCTCTTCCTAACAGTTGTATTGCAGTTCGAGACAAGTGGTAAATGGCCTGATGATGTGACGGCTATCCAGCATATAAAAGCTGCCTTTCACATCAGACTAGCGGAATTACTCAAGACAGAGTACTCATTAGTAACTGCTGTATCACCTAAACACGTGGATGTGCATAAGGTTAGCAAGTAATGATTTTGATGATAATGATGATGATGACCATGACGATGATAGTTATGCGCGGTGCTGAACAATACATTTTCCATCTTTTGTGGCTGGGCTTGTTTTTCAAACAATATCCCAAACAAGGCTTCTGGAAAGGACATCCCTTGTAGCTAGTATGATTTCTTTTTGTTGATTCGTTTCCCTTTCTTCCTCTGATAAACCTGATCTAAGAAATCTTGTGATTATGTGCCGATTAATCCCCTTTCCCTTACCTGTCTTGTCGTCGTAAGCTACCACGAAGTTGTTGATTGTCGCTGGCTCCTGTTAATGTCGCACATTTGTGTATCCTTTTTTCTTTTTTTTTTTCTTCATAAGGATGGGTTTGTATTCAGAATAAAGATAATGCATTACAGAGAAATGGTGCTGCTGCAGCAATGTGCCGCCACTAAAGATGGTAAAGCAAAAGACGACAAGGCAGCTAGAGAACTTGAAAGAGAAATAATACATCTGCCAATCTTAACAAGTACACTCCATGGGTAGGTCAATAATCAGGTACTATTTTTCTGCAAATGAGTTCGTAATGAGATGAATGTCGAATTCTCTCCATGTCACTCCTTGTCTTGTAAATCATCCGAAAACAAGTTCTAATGTTAATTTATCATCACGTGTTTCCAGTACTGCTATTGGTCCAGTCAGGAAAATGGCAATCAAGTCTCTCCTTATGATTATACCCTTTTTTCGCGCTTGACACTAGTTACCTAGTTACATGTTCCCGCGCTTTTCATACGTACATATACAAAAAACCTTTATTTATACGCGATGAAAGTCAAAGCTTACAGCCTGTGTGATCTCACTTCTTGTTTCCCGCGTTTTTCAGCGGCCATTTCTTGCGGGTGGCATCTGTTGAAATAGACCTTGTAGGTTTTATTTACCCAATCCAGACCAGGTGAAGTTCTCAAGGGACTTTGCCTTCTGTCTTTCATTAGTTATGCACGAATATGCACGTGGATAGCGCGCCTTTTGTAATATACAGTTCCCAGGGGTAACATCACATGGTCTGAAATGGGAAAACAAAACATACAAGCTAAAAAGGTCTATTCACCATTTTCACATACACCATAATATATCTTGTTTACTCCTCCCCCCTAAATTTTGCGTAACCGTTGTTTCCAATTTCTCCTTGGTACAGTCGTCCCAAGAGAAATCGAAGACAACAGATATGCAAAATTTTAGGGGGTAAACAAGGTGCATTATGGCCTATGTGAATATGATGAATTCAGCAAAATTTTGAGTATGGTTAGTTTCATTTGATTGTTGTTTTGTTTTTCACGCTTTAGCAATTTTTGACAAGATTGTATTTCACTGACGCAGATTTTTAACCGTTTACCTTAACCTTTCTCTTTCAGTATAGAACAACAGTTCACTGCATTTAGTGGAACGGTGCGCTTGGCCAAGCGATGGGTTTCTGCTCAGCTGCTTTATGATCACGTGACTGAAGAATGTATCGAATTACTTGTGGCTTCCCTGTTTCTCTCTCCAGCCCCTTTCACTTCTCCAAGGTAACAAACCAAATTTAAAGAAACGGCAAATTTAGTGTGGTGATGTTTATTATGGCAGTTGGGTACTTTTTAAATAATCATCCAACAGAAAATAACACCCCCCTTTATTTTCTTGGTCAAGTTTGCGATTTTCGGTAAAACTGTCAAAAGTGAAACCAAAACCAATCGTGCCTCGCTTGCACCCCGATTTTCCCGCGCTTAGCGCCGTCTATTGGTATTTGGTTCGCGATTTGATTTATTCACCAGATGGTCTTTGGTTCTTGTCATTGGCTATTTGAATATAATTATGCCGACTTGGAATTAACAATAATGCTGTATTTGAAACCGCCTTCTCACACAATTTATGAAATCCTTTTTTGCAGGTCTCCTTTCGTTGGTTTTCTCCGATTCCTTCACCTTCTTTACTCTACTGACTGGCATTCCACTCCTGTCGTCCTGAATTTCAATAACGAGATATCCGGTAAGTAAATATTAGGTTTCTCTCATCAAATATATATTTTTTTACAGAATTTCCGTGAAAAAAGTATTTTATGTCTGCATTCATTGACATTGATCAGTTTTGTTCTCTGTCCTCAGCGGAAGAATACCAGGAAATAACCTCAAAGTTCTCAAATAACAGAGCACAGCTTCCGACTTTATTTATTGCAACTCCTAAAGACAAGTTTACTTCGTTGTGGACCAAGGATAAACCTACCACGCAGGTTTGGTTTTAAATCTTTCAGTTACCAATACCGCTTTACCTTTCCTGATAAGAGGTGATTTTTCTGTTTGTTATACCCATTTTGAAATCACTGGTGATCCCTGCAATCTGTTTGGCTCCAAGTAGTGTGATTTACTCAAGAATCACACCATATTTTTTGCTCTGAAATCACATCTGTTCTAAATCGCATTATTTCTGTTTTAAATCGCAGCATATTCAGTTGCTCTATATCGCGTTATTTCTGTTTCAAATACCAAATGAGATGTAAGAGCCTTTTTGTCTCCACTTTTCAACAAACCGGCTACAAGATCAATAAAATGTTGGTACTGACTGAATTCTACGATTTCAAAATGGCTGTGGTAAAGTGGTAATTGAACTTCGTTTCCTGCAATTTTGGTCTGAAATCATACTTGTGATTCCAATCGAACTCGCGCTGGGCGCTCGTCCCGTTTTAATATCTCGCGTATGATTTCGGACCAACTTGCACTCTACTCAGTTCAATTACCATTATGTATTCTGCATAATAAGTGTTTTCTTGAAAAGGTAGTGATTCATATCAGTTTTGTCTGTTGTTGTTGTTGTTGTTTATTATTTTTTTTCTTTTCCCAAGTTTTGTTCTCTCTTTTTTTTACAGATTCTTAACAGACTTTCCTTGCTTGCAAGAGAATCCCACTCGCTTTTGAAACGACAGATTGAAACATGCGCTCTGCAGACGACAGACTTTAAGGTAGGAAACGCATGGTACCCGATGGTACCCATAAATTTCTGCTGGGACGAGACGGAGTTGCGCCGGCTCATTTTCCGAACAGCGGCTAGCAGTAAAGCCTACGCGAGCGATGAGAGTCGGCTCTATTCGCAAGCCATGTCACTAAAACACTTGAACTTAAATTATAATCACTGAACCACTGATGTTGTTATGTTACTCTCGTATTGTTGTGCTCATATTTTAGCAAATCTTCCGTCCTCCATTGGATCACTATGACGTCATTGTTCACCTCCACAGCGGCCTCCTTCCCCGTGGAAACCAGGCGCTCGATCGCTTGAAACCGGTGACGGAACCAGCCTCGTTATTGCGTCACTCAGTTTTACTTCCGGTCGTGAACTTCGACCCTGTTCAGTTGTACGTTAGGGAACTCAAGGTGAGCAATTAGTCTCTGATGGAGAACTAACCAAGTGACGTATGGGGTAATGTCGCCTCCGTTTAAGTTTCCAATTACAAATCTTTAACAGGAGACGCCGGAATAAGGTTTAAGCGCGGTCACTGAGCTCACTGAAATGTCAAAAATGTTTATTCTTCCTGATCAAAGTACTTGTGTCAAGCCATTATTGCAATCACAGTTTTCATTTTGTAAAATATTGAATATCAATGTTACTACGAAGGTGCTGTAGAGTTTTCTATATAAATATGGCCATAAGGTTTTATCCGCACATTTCAATGACAGAAGTACATTGCATGTCTTCTTAAGGTGGTACGAAAGGCTAAAACCTCAAAAAGTACCTCGACTCTTTTTTTTCGTTAATATGAAAGTTTAGATATAGATTTAGAAATCTCCAAAGAATGGGGCTCTATAATACGTTGGTTTCTGAGAAATGGAAGTTCAAATCTCTTCGATAGTGGCGCCATTTTGCGACGTCATATTGGATTCACACACGCACACATTCTGAGATACATTGCCTGTATACAGTATCCGTCTACCTGAAACAGCTGCACAGAATTTAGGGAAAGAAAGAGTTGAATGCCAAAAAAAACAGCTTTTAAAAACCCTCAAACGTCTGACCTTTTTCAGTTTACTGTATTTTTTCAGGAAGCCTTTTCGGACATCGCCCTCTTCTTTTATGATGTATTTGGAGGAGACTTTGTTGGAGTTATATGGAAGCCCCACAGTTTTGTTCCAGCTCAGTTTAAGGTATTAACTACACTAAGTTACTTTAGTATGTCGAACACCATCTACGTTTCATGAGTAGTGGTGCAAGTGCAAATATTGTTCCCCAGTTGTAGCCAGCATAGGAAATAAAAGACTATGAACTTAAGTGAGTTAAGTCCATGAAACGTTCGGCGCCTGGCTCAGCTAGGTTCGTCTGAATGAGTTAGGATCGTCCAACATGTTCGATCCGTCAGCTTCAGACGGATAGAACGTCTGAAAATTGTCTCCGAGACAAACGTCGATGTTCACACGCGATATACTAAACTAATGAATCAAAAATTTGTATGATAGTGTATATTAAGCCTTTTTCGGTAGTTCTGATTCATTTGATTGGTTCGACGCGTCCCAAGTTCGACGTCTGACCCAACAGACGATCTTAACTTACTTCATGTCGACCTAAATTAGAGTTCGGTTCGTCTCATGAAAAGTTCGACGTTTAACCTAGGCCTTAGGCTGCAAAAGCCAGATGGTATGAAAAGAAATATAACAACTATACAGTCGAAGCTCTCGTAAGCGACCACCTCGGAAATTCGAAAAAGTGGTCGTAACTAGAGCTGGTCGCTTGCGAGAATGAGCTCTCGTAAGCGACCGCATGTTAAAATAACCGAGGATTGTCGCTTACGAAAGCTTCAGAAACTCATTAATAATTCATAAAGAAAAAACAAAAAAATAATGTTTAATGAGTGTTTTTATACCTGATATAGACACGGCTAAACTTTACGTCCAGTTTTTTTACTGGTATGAATAAGACTGTGAGGGATAGCTTACGAGCGCTTAAAAACGAAGGAAAAGTGCAGTTGGGTAATCCCAAAAGTGGTCGCCGTCGCCTACGGGAATGGTCCCTTACGAGAGCTTTTAATTACAAAGTTTAAGCCACAGCTCAAACGGGCTTTCACAAAGGTGGTCGTAACTAGAGCTGGTCGCTTATGAGAGTGGTCGCAAGGAGAGCTTCGACTGTAGGTGGGTGAACAAAATAGAACTGTGTTCTGATGGTCTATTTTCTTTTCCTTGAATTTCACTAGGTGCTACACTCTCAGTGCAAAATGCCTTTAGACAACGCCAAATCAAGTGAAAAGGTTAGAAACTATTTATACTATGTTTAACGTTAATGACTACAAGTATGTGATTCTTATCAGTCAGGTTGGATGATAAAGTAAACAAAACCTGTGATTGAATCCGACCGGTGATATTGATAAGAATGACAGACTTGTAGTTTATGCATGCAAGTCGTAAGTGTTTGCTCTTTCTTTGGCGCTGTATAACTGAAGTACTACCGCAAAATTCCGCTGATGATAATCTGGGGGGCTTTGAGGGGCTTATATACGGAGGTTCTTATTGTAGGAGGGGGATTTTTACGTTTCAAAGATCTGTATCACCAATTTTGTAATGTGCAAACGATAATATAGGTGCATCGACTTCAAACACAACAGCAAGGACTTGACTAAAACTAAAATTCCTTACATATTATAAATGGCAAAGCAAATGAGTAACCACTAATGGTGTCTGCAACGCCATGAAGTACCCCGTAAAATGTAAATCCAGTTGATAAATTTCATAAGGTGAGTCAAAGTTCATAGAAATCGAGGTTTTGTAGTAGTTCCTGTAAGTGTTCCGATATGGTGTGGCTTATTTTGTTTGTATATTTGCGGGTAATTGTCAAATATACTGCACTGGGGGTTATACAAAGGGGTCAATTTTCGGAATTTTACGGCGCTTATGAGTTACTTTGAAAATTTAATAAGGTCCATAGTGTTGATGGTTTTCGTTCATTCGTGCAAAGGTGGTAATTTGTTTATTTTGTCTTGTTGTATTTATTTCAGTCCAAACATGTTCCCAGTTTGGTCGTTCCTAATGTATCAGCGGTCTTGACAGATTTTCAGACTATCGGAGAGGGTCTGGTAAAGAAGATTGAAGTGGTGAATGCGTGAGCGGCAGCCAGATCTAAATACTTGCAGTTAACAGTTAAATTGCAGTTGTTGTTTACTGTAGAGAAAGATGCGAATAATAACTCTATTTCAAATAAAGCGATTAGACTGTTTTAACCTGTGATGATTGTGGGTTTGATACTGCATAAACAGTTTTGTCCTCTAAAAATCCCGGCAGATTTTGAGCAGTCACTTGACATTTAACTTTCTTTCTAGTCTTAGGGTCCCAATAAAACCCCTCTTGTTTCTGAAAATCTTCCAATTTGCTCCCCCTACAGATCCAAGTCCAAAAAAGAAGGATTTTTTATTTTTTTATTTTTTTTTTTTTTGCGACATGAACAACGAATTATTTCGATGCTTGACAGCTTCCGGTCTTCCTCTGCCTATTAGGTGATTTCTCGCGCGAGCTATCTTGGATTTCTCGTGACTCTGGATTCTTCCTTCCTCCTTCATCTGTTCCTTTTCCAATTGAGCAAGAGCTTTAGAATACACGGGTTTTTTTTAAGTTTTTGAAAAAGATTCATATGATCTCTCTTTAATTTCCCCTGGTGGGGATGGGGCATTTGAACGGGTTTTGGCTCGGGGAGTGGGGAATTTGAACACTTATACTACTACATGACAAATTTCTGCAATTTGATTGGCTTAGAGCAGTGGTATTTCAGCATAATTTGAAATACCTATATGTAAAAATTACTTAACCTTTGAGGAAAGAAGTGTAAACAAATAATGGCATGATTTGTACGTGATATTTGGCATAAATACCACTCGCGATATTTCAAGATTGTCTCAAATTTCACTCGCCTAACGGCTCGTGAAATTACGTATAACAATTTCGAAATATCGCTCGTTGTATTTATACCAAATATCACTACAAATCATGCTATTACCTATACTAATTTGCGGGAAAATTTAAATGCCTGGGGAGGGGAGAGGCTACTGTCGGGTAGTGGAGTGGGGCTCGTCGGCGTTCGTGAGTTCGTGGGCTAGTTAGAAGTACTGGGTCCAAGTTGGGCGCCATCTTGGAAACTTTACGTTGTCGCACGTTGCAAGTTATCCGTTTTCCACCTCCAGTGAAAGTATTTGAAAATGAGCAAAAAACAAACACCTAGTGACTTTTTAAAACAAATCATAGGCCGTCCTGTAGTGGTAAAACTTAATAACGGCGTCGACTATCGAGGTAAGCAACAGCTTTCTGCTTGTGAGTGAAAAGCATGCCCGAGGCTATGAACGTTTGTTCGAAATTCGAACGTTTTGTAGTAAATGGTCCTTTTACAGATCCAGAAAGTAGGGGAAATGGAGTTTGTGTTGTGGAATCTTGTACCAGCCTGTACGTCTTTTTTACTCTGCCCAGTAAAGTGATGTACAGTCTATCCTCCAAGTTATGCTGTCCCTAATAAACCTGGCACTGATACACATGGTTCTTGGTTTAGATTGGGTAGAATGGGCTATTGCATTTTAGTAAAATCCAACTAGTGGTCTATTATCAATGCTGCGTTCTGATTGGTTTAGCTACTACTAGGCTATATGTTATAGCTCACTACTAGTGAAAAGCGCAGGCTTTTTAGCAGCAAAAAAGGATTAAAGTCTAGCTTTAACTAGCCATTTTTTTATTCTCGTTATTTTTTACCAACTAGTTGGGCTATTGACTCAGAGCCCATTTGGGCTTGAGGAATAATAATTGTTAATAATATCCGTATCCCCACTCCCGGTTGAGGACCTACCTTTTCTTCTTACCCCTGAAGATTAAATAAAATTGCATTTTATTCCTGAAGACTTCCAAAAAATGTTGGTCCTATCCCTGAAGAATTTCATGAAAAGGAAATCTCTACCCCCAAAGAATTCCATATTTTCTGACTTTACCCCTAAAGAAATCCTCAGTTTTTATAACTTGCTGCTGAAGAATTCCGTGGTTCCTCAACCAGGCGGGGTGGGTATTAAATGCAATAGCCTAATAGACATAGGGTTTTACTGCTTCTGCAATCCCCCAGTCCTCTCAAAGCAGCATAGATCTGAGTCTCACACTTGATTTTCACGTGATTTTCACTGTTTTCCATTTGACTTAGACGTCAAATTTTAAAAATGCACTTGAAATTTCTTTAGCCACGTTTTGGCAAATCCAGTCAGATATATATGTTTGTATATGTTGCGGTTCAATTTTGTCCTTGGTTTAAATTATATTTTCCTTCGTTTTTGGGTATGGTAATATATGGTAGTGAGTTTGAAACAAACGAAAATAAAATAAATTATTTGAACCAAGGAAAAAATTTAACCTCAACATTTTCATAAACTGCTGTTTAAAGCATCACAGGCTCATTCAGGCCAAACATTGAATTGGGAGTCTATTTTTTCTGCATTTGTTTTACTTTCAACCAACTTTTAGTTATCATGAACCCTTCCAAGGCAAAAAGCTGCAATAAATATTTCTCTTTAGGGACTTATGCCTCAGCAGACTGGGTTGTCCAAGGGGCAACTGATCACCACAAATTGGTTGCCCCATTGATATTTTTGGTTGCCTGGGACAACCAGACAACAATTAATTTCGAATCCTGCTGGGTTTGGACAATTCATTCACACATATCTTCAGCTTAAAAGTGTGAAGCATCAGTCACTAGACAGGTGACAGCCTTTGTTTGAAGTTGTTTAAGAGTGTGTGCGGCATTAATTAAAAGTATCCTTTGTTTCAGTGGTGTATTGTCACCATGATTCTTGAATGATGGTAATAATGATGTTGATGGTGATATTCATCAGGCATCTGTTTTACATGTCCTTTTAGGGGTGTTAGCCTGCCTTGATGGTTACATGAATATCGCTCTTGAACAAACAGAAGAGTATGCAAATGGCCAGGTGAAATAGCCCTCTTTTCTGTTGTGGTTGGAAATTGTTGGTTAATGTTTTGTACAGATCAGTTAGATTAGTGACAAAATTAGTCAGTAATTTTACTATTGTTGATATTGATTTTTCAATAATTTTTGGAGCCAATTGCGATAAATAGACAGTATGTGACTCTTTTTATTTTGCATTGTTTGTAATATTAAAAATAAAAACTATAAACTTGTGGTATTTACAATTTTTGTCATCATTTAAAGAGACCACAGAAAATCAAAGAAAACTTCTTTTTTTCTAAAAAAGAAAAAAAGGAAAGGCATTTAAGCTTAGGAAGGTACTTTTTTGGCAAAACTTTGTATGTATCAGATAAAAAGGAACAAACTCATCTTGAAAAAAAAACAACTTTACTCCCATTGGTGAAATAAATTTGATCTGTGAATTTATTTTTAGCTGAAGAACAAGTATGGAGATGCTTTCTTAAGAGGAAACAATGGTATGTTGTATTTTCCGTGTCGACCTTTGTTACAGGATTATAAAAAGATGAAACTATAGCACAACAAATGAAGTTGTGACAGATGCACATAATTGCAGGGCTGTCACTAAGGTAGTAGGCTGATTTAGCAATAGAATGGGAATGTCATTCGATGACAGTGCGCACAAATCAAACAACTGGTTTGACCAATGGCTGACTGGCAAATTGGGCACTGGAAGTAGAGCTTAGTCCTTTATGACGCCCTGACGTTCCCGCTCTGTTGCTAAATCAGCCTAGTAGGGATACCTTAAGACAAGGAAATATCATTAAATATCATTATCACTGGAGCATGAGTGTTTGTATTTTTGTGTGATTTTCAACACAAGTCAGGATTATTATCTTATATGCAAAGTTGAGTAAGAATTCTTTCTGGCTTAGGACAATGCTCCTTGCACTGCCATGATGTTTTTCTCCCTTCTGTTACAGTGTTATATATCAGCACACAAAAAACAAGCCGCAGATAGGAGGAAAATTGAAGAGAACACTTCATCCACTTTAAAGAACTGCCATCTGTTACATAGCCTTTTGTGAATATCTCTTCTTTTGTAGTTTCCGTTTGAACAGTATCAGTAAGCTGCTGTATTGTATGCTTTACAAATAAATGCCTAAAAAGCCAAAGGCGTCCTTTGTCTTCGGTGGGTGATCTGCAGGGACTGAGATCTTATTACCGGTGTATAAAAAAAGCCCAGGAGGTGGGGAATCCCATATAAAAGTGACTAAGATCCTCATCATCTCGCTTTGCAGTGTAAATTGCAGATTTTGGTCTCACTTAGGGTTTTGGGATGGAAAGTCACTATATTTGCCCATTCAGGTATTGCTATGTATTGTGCATAAAGAAGTTTACAAAACACGCCCTGACACTGACCACACAAAAATCTCCCTTAGGGGTCAGTTTAAGCTTGAGCCACATCCACATTGGTCTCCCTTAGGGGTTCAATTTGAATTTTCTGACAAGCATCGCCCTCACTTTTATATGAGAGTCCCCCGCCCTCCCTGGGATAGAAAGTGATTTATCCTCATTGACAGCCCTGCCTGTTAACATTGTGAGAATGTATATTGAGATACCAAATCAGTTCCAGTTATCTATCTCTATTTTCATGTGCTTGCAATGTTCTTTTATCTGCATGTATCAAATTAAATGTCCTTCCCCTACCTCAAATAGAGTGCCCTCCCAGCCTCCTTCAAATTTTAATTTGTCTTAATGCACAACGCATTTTTGGTGGATTAATGATTTCTTATTATTTTGATTTCAATATCATCATTCTGGCCCCTCTCGAGTAAGACAGTCTGTCGATCCTGGAATAAGCACCTGGGCCGTTTACCAACCGATTTTTCCGGATGCGAGATTTCCCTTATTTGAAGGCCAGGATTCTGGATTTTAAAGCAAAATGGGGGCGATAATCGGGTTTGAAAGTACCGTAAATCTTGCTTCCCCGCAAAAGGGGGGGGGGGTTATTACAGGGTGGGGGGCTTAATGGAGGATTTACAACATGTTCGGGATGCAGGATGCCGAAAAGGAAATATCGGAGCGAAAATTTTGGTCAGGATGATGGGATAATTGAAAAGTCCTATTGGGTACTGTCATCTAAGGGTGCTTGTTCATTATAATATTTATGTCCTCTCCTAGGGCGCTTGGCTAGTTTGGCCAAGAGGCTGGGGAGGGTTTAAGCTGGCTTTTGCTTAACCTAAATGAGTGAGGTCCAGCTTTCGCGCAGTTTTATCTCTCACTTTACAAACTGACACCAAAAAATCGCCAGCTACGCAGGCTATAAGCTCAGTCTCCAGCCGTGGGTGTCTCGATGCACCCTCGATTCACCCGCGGTACTACACTAAGCCTACGCAGACTAGAGCACCTCCGATTTTGCGGCAGGCATACACAGTGCAGTCCCCTCCCCCCTTGCAGTGTTGTTAAAAAGCGCAGAAAGCTTTAGCGATTTTCAACTTTGTGAAGGGGGAGGCGGGGGAAATTGACAAGCGTTCCAACTTTTTTCTTACTATTTTGTCCGGGGTTAACGTTCAATAGGTGCCAAAAGTCAACCATGACCCGGGCCACGGCCCGGCCACGTCCCCAGGGACTTCTTTCCTACCGCCGCCATATTGGAAAAGGAGAAGACGAGAAGACCCTGGGGAGTCCCCTGGGGAAGATAGGTCCTCTAGCAGGCTTGGTTACCCGTCTACTGATAGAAACCGAGAGAAGCCGAGAGAAACCGAATGCCAAAGAACATGTTGAAACGTCAGTACGAATCTTTCCGATAATGAGAAAAGCACTTCCGGCTAGCCATATTAGGTCATAATCGTAGTGTTTGGGTCTATTTATTAGACAGGCGCAGTGAAAGTTTCTTAGCGGATGTTGCTCACCGATGGGGAAGGAGTCTGTAAGGTTTCGGGGGAAGAAAATGCGATGGCCATTGTTTTAACTCCAAAGAGTTTGTATAACCTTATATCTCAGACAGAGCCAAGCGATAACAGGCTTCTAGTACATGTAAAATTGACAGATTCGTGCTTGCGAGCGCTCGAAGAATATCAATCAGCCGAGGTATGGTTCAACGAGTTCGATATTCTCTCTCACAAGCATGGCTTTGATTCTCTAAGTGTGAAGCGTAAGGCATTATTTCTGAAGTAGTTCGTTTGCTAGATTTTTACTTATTGTCTCTATTGTCTTATTTCTTTCACTGTAACAGGTCTCGCCAAGAAGAAAACCTACCATTCAATTTTCTGGATATCAAGGAGTGAGTTTTTGGTTGATTTTGTGTCATGCCCCGTTCTAATCCTTCTTTAGATTTTCAATTTTTTATTTGTTCCTGGTATCGCCGGTTAATAAAAAGTGAGCCAGGTTGAAAATGAATAAATCATAGCACCAGATGTTAATTCAGGCATGATAAGAGACAGCCGGCAGAATCGAATGCAGTATAACTTACTTTGTTTTCAAAACCCTTTGCCATAATATTTTGTTTCTCTTGCGCAAATGCTTCCTCTTTTTCTGCCATGCACTTCTCAACAGAGACTCAGTTCATTTTTTACCCATACTAAAATTTGTGTTGATTGTTTTTCCCTTTTTTAAAGTTTTAATATGGAGCATAATCCTTTTGAAACAATGAAAATGATTTAGTCAATTGCGTGATGATCGAGCCCCTTTGAGTATCTTTCAAGAGTTGGTTGTAAATTTATCGATTGATTTTAAACCAAAACCTTGTACAAAATGAAAATATGGTCTCGGTTATAAGGGTTTTTGTTCAAATCGAATTCTTGTGACCATATCGAACAAAAGCTTAACTCGTTATTTCCTGATCTCTTTATATGCAGATGAGTCAGCTCTTTAGTTAGTTAATCTTTTTCTAAATTTCCAAAATGACTTGATCAGACTCTCTGTTTATTGTTGAATAATTCGCATCAATGATGTTATTAGTCGCATTTTTAAAATGCTTGAATGCGCAGTTTGTGCTATAGAAGCCCCTGTTTTGTATCACGTATGCAATATCTGAGTTTGTCACACTTGGTACAAAAATATAAAATTCAACTAACATCTGTGAAAAATTCTTCAATTTGTTTATTGGCATTGTTTGCCAGCCTCCAGTTGATCATTTCTAGAAATATTCCTTATTTCTTAGGGACAGTTACAGTGTAAACATTCATGTATGTTGTATTCTAACCAGTATATGTATTTATAGCCAGTCAAGGGTCCACATTCCTTTAAAAGTACATGTTACGATGGATTAGTGACTTTTACTCGGGAACCCTTAAATACATGTCATGTCGCAAAGGGCGCAAAAAAACCTCCGCAAAATTACTGTACATTGAATGTGTCAAACACTAGGCACATCATTCTTTAAAAATTGTGATGGTTTTTAATTCAAACCATTCTTGAATGTTTCTCTTTCTGCGAAAACTAACTTGGAATATGAAACAGAGATTAAAACAAGTGCCTGTTAAATAAACTTCTGTTCCTTTAAGGTAATCGGAACTCAACTCCTAAACATGACCGCCCAGGCATGCTTTCAGCTGAACCAGCAAAAGAAACTAAATATATGAAATGTTAGACTTTGTTGACTTTATTCTGAGTAAGGGATCCATTTTCAGTCAAATGCTTAGCTCTTTTCTGAACAGGGTCAAGTGCCAAGATTTATACTATGCAGCAGATCAAACCTCCTAGCAAAGGACTTGACATGTCTCCTTAAATGCTATTGACTGCCATCTTTGCTAAACTGTGAGATTGCCTCTTGTAATAAAATTATCTATTAGAACGATAATATTATTGTTAAAAATTGGGATGGTTGCCATACTCAATAGTCATGGGGCAATCAAATTTAATACGCCACAGTCCACATTTCCAAGTACAGGAAGTTCTTTTGAAGTTCCATGATGAATAATGATTAATAGGTATCTTGTTTTTCCCTTCAGTCAGTATCAATACCACTGAAAGGAGATGAAAACACTGCAAAATTTCAACTTGATTGCTCCGTGCTGCAGTCAGCTAGGCAGCAGGGTGGTATGGACTGCGTCCAGCAACCTAGTGGCAGTAAGGACATCAGAACTGTTGGGACAGTCACACACAAGATTAACGTTAGAGCTACTGATGATAGTTATCAGATGACACAACAGAGGATGAAAGAGGTTGAGGAAGAAAGAAAAGGTGTCAGGTAGAAACTCACAGAATTGTACAATGCACTCCTGTGCTTAGTAGCTGTAACTTATCTTCAAACTTGCTCCACATTTGCTAAGCTTAAGACAGAAAGTAGACTTTCACAGTCCCCTATTTTTTCTAAGATCATCAGGATCAATCACTTACTGGTAGGGGTGGCCATCTTTGTTTCATTTGTACTGAGGGCGCTGGCATTATGGTTTAAAGCGGTAAGGTATTTTTCTCGTTTCCTTCCAAACTGTCCCCCACCTTCTTAGTAGATAATTTGACGCCCATCCAAAATGGCTGCCTGTAATGCAAAGCTCTTGATCTCCACGATCTTACGGAAAAATAGGGGACTGTGAACAATCTAGACAGAAAGCAAATTCGTAGTTTTTTGACTCAGTGTAAACATGTTGTTTCAGCCCAGTTTGCTAAATTTGTAAAATGAAGGCATTTTAAGGACTGTATCAAAGTTAACAAAAAGAAAGAAGAATTTTTGGTTATGTGATTACTTCCGTCTTAAAATGTTGGATCAGGACATATTTCATGTACATGGATGAATAAAATTTGTATGCACTTTCAGAATAGAAATAGCAAATTTGGTCTTAATAGTTGCTTGTTATATGTTGCTTGCAGCTAGCCACAAAAAGTTCTGAGCCAAAATAGCTTGTAATAATCAGACTAGGGTGCTGAATTTATTTTGAACTCTGCTTGTTGTTAATAACACTTCTTGTCCATTGTCTGTTGCAGCACAAAAGTGATCAACATGCCGAAGAAAGGTACATTTGTTGTAATCATTTTCAGCAAATGCCCACCATGTTAATTGTACTAACTACTTCCTAGTCCCAAGTACTTCCCAGTCAATGACATGATGCCATGTACCATTGTTTATAGAATGCTCTGTTTCAGGGTGTGCAGGGTGGGGGGGGGGGTCCAGATTTAAAGAGAGCAAGGCAATTTGCCAGTATCCTCAAATAATAACTTAGAAGTTGACATGCTGATAGTTAGCTCTAGCAACATCTTGTCTCAGTTTTGATCGTCACATCATTGGGCAGTTTCATTTAGCCACTGACCTGTCCTTCTTTTCCGCTCCTTGTCAGTTTGTAGGAGATGTAAAAGAACTCATGTTAGCATTAAAAAAAATAATGGTAACATTGGGCCAGCTGTGGTTTATTATTTGCCACTTGCAGTAATATTTGTGATGTTTGTAATTGGTGCCTGGATGGGAGATTCTGTGTGCATGATTCAGGCAGTTCTTTCTTCCTTGACAATAACAACAAAAAACAAAATCATATTCTTGATGTGCAGACACAAATCTTTAAACAAAATAGAATTTAAAATTATGTGGTTAGACTACATCAAGCACAGAAATATGTCGATTGAAAGATTTTTCAAGATACCAGTACTCACTGAAACATGTTAGTTATTATTTATCAGTCTATTTATTAATCATAACTCCTAAATATAGATCGTTTTCACCATCACGCAACAAAAAAATAAATTGGAAACCGTCCAGTGGAAGAAATCAAGAAAATGAAATGTTATAAAAGACTAATATATAAACAATTTGTCCAAGTCTCAGGTCTTTGTGGCCCATAGTTTCTGGGTTATTTGGCGAAACGTTTCACGCACCTTTGTAGAGCTCTGTATGGAGACGCCATATTGGTGCACCGTTTTGGTGCACCAATATGGCCGCCGGAAGTCAACGAAAACATCTGGAGTTTACTTTTTCTACAAAAGCTCTTTCTTTTCACTCGAGAACTAGCGTACGTACGCATAAACATATCCTCTAATACTTGAAGTTTTTATATTGCTGAAAATCAAGGGAAGAGACTTTTTTTCAACGAGACAGCATTCCTATTTTGGTGTCATGCACTGTGAAAACTCGGGAGTTCAACTTGCTGTATTTTCGAAATAAAACATGCTACGGAAATGGAAACTTGTACAAAGATCTCCTTTTTGTTTATCTTCAATCTAGTGTAAATAAGAATTCGTAAAACCTCGCTATTTTGACTTTACAATTTGATGACGTCACAGTGAAAACCATCTATAGATTGGAATGAAGTAACAATATGTTTTCTGCCAATGACTTTTTCAGGCAGTAAAAAGGGGATAAAGGGCTTATCAATACACAAACCTCAAAACAGTGTAAACTCTACTGTAAGGAGGCAAATAAAGTCTGCCAGTGTAGGAGTTAAAGTTTCATCAAGTGGACCTAGTAAATCTCTCAGGTACGTGCTTGTTTTTATTTAAAAAACTCATTAATAATTCATAAAGAAAAACCAAAAGAAAATAATGCTTAATGATCGAGTGTCTTTAAATCTGATAAAGACACAGCTAAACTTTATGTCCAATTTAGCCACGTCTTTATGAGAGATATTAAAGATGCTCGCTTAACATTAATTCCTTTTGTTTTTTCTTTATGAATTATTAAAGAGTTTTTAAAATTTATTATTTTAAATTACAGCCTTTGAAGCAAATTCAGTTGAAATAATATTATTGTTGTAAAAACTCTTTCCGCATCCTATTGGTAAATCAGCAACATGTTGCTATCCTCGAAGCAAAGCAACAACAAGGAAACTATCAGAAATTACAACCTCCATGTGTTCTTTTCAACACAGACTCAATGACTGATGAATTCATTGCAGATTAGCAAATTAAATTTCCAAGATTTTACAGGCTCTCATTTCCCCCAACCATTCTGTTAAAGCAGCTGTTTTTACATAAGTTACAAGCAATTTTGTGATTATTTTGTTAATCCTAAAATAGCCTTATTAGTTCAACTGTGTAAAGTGTAACTAAAGCTGAAGTGACTCACTCTAAGTTATTTCTTTTTGCCTTAACAGGGAAACAGTAATTCATTTATTAGCAGTTAAACCTTACAAGAAACTAGAATTAATATCTAGATTGACTAAAGGTAAGAAATATACATGTACCCATCATTTTCTGGCTTCCTCAATTGCCCTTGAGAACCACTGAGGAAGCCAAAGAAACAGTGTGTGCATAATACCTGAATTTTAGTCTTGATTTGTTTTAATTTAATTTAATTTTGCTGTAATTTCTTGTATTTTTGATACAATCTCATGCAAAAACAATGCGTTTAAAATTTAAAATGCAATGGCCAGCATTTTTAAAAGCTTCTGTTTTTATCTTGCAGATGGTGTGAATTTACAGAAAGATAAGAATTCATTGACTGTATTATTACAACAAGTAAGTGAAAAGAGACATGATTTTTATGTTTTACAAAATAATACTGACAGTGGTCATTAGCCATTCTTCTGACTGGGATATGAAGTAAATTAGCTCCAGTAAAATTGGAAACCACTCATACGGCATTTAAAAGCTGCCATGTATTGAGATTGTCCCAGAACCCAAGGACCCCCCACCCTTTCCACCCACTCTTTGCCCCCAGCTACACATATGTTCTAATCTTGATAGTGAAGATAGAGTATTTATTCAATTAACCGCCCTGGGCACGTATTAAATTTTTGGACCTTGAGAGTGGGCGCTTATTTGAGGTGGGTGCTTATTCGAGGCTGGGCGTTTATTAACTTTTTCTTCCTTTAGGATGGGCACTTATTCGAGGTGGGCGGTAATTCGAGGTTGGGTGCTTATTCGAATAAAATAATACAGTACAAGTACTAAACAGTAACTAATCAGTTTTACTCCCTCCTTTTTATAACTAGTATATTAATTTTGCATATAGAGCATGGAAATAGGAATAAAATTTTGACCTTTATACAATGTCATCTAGTTCAGCTGATAACCTTAATTTGCTTTGTGTGATAATTAAATATTATTTTAACCTCATGAACTGTTCATTTGCAGGTTGCTGTTATGACTGACAACCAATATAGATTATTAAAACATTTATATTCTGAAGTTCAGGTAATTGAAAATAACAGCCCCTCACCATCATTAAAAATATTTTAGTCTTTACTGGTATACAACTTCATTCTCTCATTCACCATATTGATCACCATCGGCATGGCTGAGGTGATCATTCAAAATTGACCATGAATACTTTATTGAAGATAGCTTCGCACAGTGTGAGGTTGTTCTGCCACCAACAAAAACTGGTACAAGATTTATGGTTGTGGCCTTGCAGTTTACAATTAACACTGAAAGCAATATTAAAAGAAAAGAGAACACAGATAATTTTTGTTAAATTATGATAATTATATCACCAACCTTTTGTTTAGGTTGAAACATGGCCTGGCTATAGTGAAATGGATAGACAAGCTTTGCGCAGGTGAGAATCAAACAAGAGACAGTTGGAACCTTGTATAAGTAATTTGCAGAGAGTGGATTTGAAAGAAGTTATTAAGAGTTGGTCAAGTTGGAACACGTTTCATATCAAGATTGACTGTGTAATAGTCACAATTCCAATTCCAAGACCCTAGTAACCCAAGAAAAATAGAGGGACTGTAATAACATGACTGCAGCTCGCGTTCACGGAGCGCGTTGTACCAGAAACGCAGGCGTTTGATTGGTCATTAGACAATAGATGTTAATTTGCATTGACAACGGGTTTAGTTTAAGTTGCCGACATTGACAAGTCCACGTTTCCATTAACGTATGCTTTCATACCATAAGGCACATCTTGAGCAAACACATGAAGGATTTTTGGTATTTTGATTAGGAAAATGTTTTCTTGTGCATGTTTGCCGATTTTATTTCGAGGAATGGCCCAGAAACATTATAAAATCACTGTTTCGAAGGTAGATATTTGTAAACACGCATAATCGATGCAGAATGTGTCTGGCATGTTTTTCATCACCAGCGGAGCTTCTTAATTAATGAATGGTAAAAGGCGTGAAATTCCTGTCACGCCTCCTGAACGCGAGCTGTGGTGATGTTATTACAGTCCCTCTATTTTTCTCGCTTCCTTCCAAACCGCCCCCGACCCCTAAGTATTTTTGACACTCATGCAAGATGGCAGCCGGCTCTCAATCTCGATGATCTTACGGAAAAATAGAGGACTGTAAACAGTCTAATATGCGGCCATATGCGGATCCCCCCCTGGGGCAGGGACTAACTGTAGGTGTCCATGGTAGCAAGGTGGTCGTCTTATAAAGTTGTCTGTTTATAGAGAGTTGAATGTATCATAATATGTAAATGTCTATTATTTTTCATCTACTTCTACAGAAAAATGAAAGTACAAACAAATGATAACCCTGTAGTAACTTCAACATCTTCTCCACCCAAAAATACTCAGGTACTTGTATGTTAGACCTACATTAATAGATACTTAAAATGACTTGTACAGTGTAAGTAGAAAATGATGAGCACAGTGTGGCTTGTCATCACAATAAAAGTTACATTTAATTGCTTTTGAATACCATGTGGAGAAAAATAAAAAACACAGGGTTCTCAATAGAAGGCGGCACCCGGCGATTGATCGCCGCTTACTTTGTGTTTAAGTAGCTTTTCTTTGCTTTGTTTTGACACCTCTGGCTTTGCTGAAGAGCCTTCTACTTTATCAGTGACCACCTCCTACTAAAAAATCTATTGAGAACCCTGTAAACACAGCTTTTTTCCAGTAGAGTCTGTAAAAAATTATAATGCTATCAAGTCATTATTATCATAATTTGTGGTCACTATCATTAACAGCGATTTTTTATGGTCCAAACCAAAAGCTTATTAACTTTTGTGGGCAATTTAAGGTGCATAGTATGACTGTGTACTTGTCCTACATTATACGTAAAATATTTAACAATTATTGGACGAGGTTGTGCAAAATATCGTGATTTGTCTGTGGCGAGCAGATCAATTATTTGCCAAAGCCGAAGGCTGAGACAAATAATAATTGATCTGCAAGACACTGACAAATCACAATATTTTGCGATAACTGAGTTCAATAATTGTTTTATCATTCGATCACCGAGTATTATAGGTATTTTACTTCAGATTTAAAATTAAGAAAAGTAGCCCCTTTATTTGTGCCACCGTTGTTTGAAAACAAAACAAATTAATATTATTATTATTAAAGTCAGCAATAACTCAATTCTCCACCCTTTTCAATCTTCAATAATAGTGATAGTAGTAATGATAATAATCATAACAAACTAATCATAATAAAATCATATTTTTCAGACAACCAAGCAACCAAGCAAAAGAGTCTGTTCTAGTGAATCTGACAGATCTTCAAAGAGGCAGCGTGTTGCTCATATAAACAAAAACAACAACATTGTAATGAAAGAGTCTATTAGCAAAGATTCTCCCATTGCAACTCCCAAGACCAGCCCTGATAGCCAAAGTGAGGACCAGTCATACCCTGCAGTGAAAAAAGAAGTAGTAGATTCAAGTACAACAGCAAATCTTGGTGAGTATGACGTGAATGATTTAATGGATTCCCAGGGCAATCTATTTAATTTTGGGAGCCCAAGCGGGGGTGTTAAATGGAAAAAAGGTGTTTGAAAGAGAGAGGCATTTATTTTCATAACTGTAACAAACTCCATCAAACTAATTAATGTGCTTTCAGCGAACGTATCACCACAGTATGTAAATAGCAGAGTATCCAATCTTTCCATTGATAAGCCAAGGTCGTTTACAGATCCATGTTGGTTGCTTTTAAGCTCAACGTCAATGTCAGAATTCTTACTTTGAACTTGTCGTTGAACTAGGTGCAATGTGCAAACTCTTGTACATGTTAATCAAACAAGAAATTGGATGAATTGAATGATTTTGATATAATGTGCAGTTCCAAAAAATATCTATACCCCCCCCCCCCTCCCCATGGAGGGCACTTCAGCTTTAGACCCCCAACCCCTCTGGAATTTCCATGAGCCAATAACAACTATCTATCATAGGTGGAGCCGCGAAAAACGCAATGAACTGACCGTAAATAAAAGATCATCGATGGAAACAATTAAGATATTATAATTCTTGTTCTAAAAGACTATTAGCAGTAAATTAACTGAAAGCTTGCTTAACAGAGCGGCTGTTAGTTTTTAATAACTTGCCAATCTTACTCGGGACCCCAGGAAAAAAGACCTCGAGAGGCCACCCCTCACTCCTTGGAAATTGCCTCCTTTGGGACCCCCCCTCCATTGGAATTTCCTTTGCCCTCCATGGAACGGGTACGGATACACTGTGTTTTCTGGAACTACACAGTTATTTTGCTATTTCCTTGTATTTTGGAGCAATGGTCATGTAGGGAGCCTTAGTATTAGACAGGGGGCATCTACAGTGTATTAGAGAGGAATGTCTAATTCCAATTTTGGACAGGTGTTGGGGCATTTATTTAAGAGAGTCAGAGCCAGAATCCCATAGGATAATCGGGATGAAGCATTCCGTTATCAGATAAATTTGATGTTTCGACTGAATCCATTCAATTTCAAACACTGTGTGTGCATCCTATTCACTTGTTGCTTTTGTTTTGTGTTTTGTTTCTTAAACAGAAAACTCAATTAATGGTGTAAATAGTTTGGATTCGCCTGAATTCATGAGGTAAGATGGCTTCATACAAAGCAGGGCTTGAAAAAAACTTGAATTTAGGGGGCCACTTCTTGCTTCATTCTCAGCTTTTATTTTCAATTTAACCCTTTAAGTCCCAATGCTCACCAACATCAATTTTCTCCTAACAATATCCATAGATTGTCAAGAGATTAGGTTATGAGAGTTAGAGCGGTTTTCACTTGACTGTCGTAAAACCAAAACCAAAGTAAATACACTAGCCAACCAAAGGGCGTAGTAAAACCAAAACCAAAACCAAAACCAAAACCCTTTCGACAGTCAAGTGAAAACCGCTCTAATAAAATGATCATCTAAGAGAAAATACTTTGATCTTTTATCAAATTCTCAACACATTCTTCAAGGAAATATATAGAGATCAGTTTAGAGAATTTGTATGTGGATATTGGGACTTAAAGGGTTAACAAACTCTTCCTTTACCATGGAGAGTCAATAATCTCACCATTCAACTGTTTGTTGTCTTCCAGGAAATACAAGCCGATAACAACATATGAACAGCGTTGCTCATATAAAAGAGACTTTCAGGCAGAGTATAGGGTATATGAGGGGCTGAAAGAGAAGGTGGATTCTGTTTCTACAAAGTTTACTGAACTTCAAAATAAACGACAGCAGTTCCCTGAGGGAAGTGAGAAAAGAAAGGTAGGTTAAGATAAATGAATAGTCAAGGAAAAGCAAGCGGATCTGTTTAAAGGGCAACTGGTCACTCAAGGAAGATCGTTATTATTTTTTCTTATCAAAAAATAAAATGACAGTGTGTTACATTACTCGCCGTATTCTGAGCTTTCAAAGTTTGGTCGATTCCAAGTAAGTTCTTCTGCAAAGATTACCATCATAGACTGCTATTGTGAATCGTGTGATGTCATTTGCTCCATTTTGTTAACTGGCAAAAAGCTCAAATAGGCAGAAAGTTTGACATTGCTGCCAGTTTTTCTTTTTTTTTTTTAATGAAATTTCTAAGGTGGTTGGACAAAAAAACCCGATCTTGCCACAACATTGCCATCCCCAAACTTTGTGGTGCACCAAGCTTCCCCTTGCAGGACATTTTACATCACATATAATCCAAAATGGGTGCATATCAGTAAGGGAAGAATTTCAGTGAGATTGGATGGACCTTAAAAACTCAGAGAATGGTTGGCTACTAAACACAATATCAATGGTTTACATGTGATTGGAAAACTAAGGCTCTTCCTAAAGTGACCTTTCCTTTAGTAGGATTAATAGACTGGAGTATATCACACATGCGTCAATCCTAAAATATTTTTGTAACATCCAATCCAAACTGATCCTTTCTCTGCCCAAAACACCTGCATCATCTGGTCAGTAGTCCTTAAATTTTATATGCTTGAAACCTAATTTCGAAACCTTGCCTGCTAAAAAAACCTTTTTTGTAGCTTCCTTTGCTCTGCACACTGTGCTTAGTTCGCTTTGGGAGCTCGCTACAACTTAGGGTTGCAAGGAGTTATGTCTCAGTGAAATTACTCTGATTCTTTTTTTAGGATACTGATGACGAAATTGTCCAGCTCTACCAAAAAATTCAGAAGGTAAGCATTACAGTCTTTTCACTTACCTGTGTTAACATACCTGACTTTCATAATCTTGAACCAAACAATAAGGAGGGGGGGTACTCTCCCCTCATATGGGCTATACGAGTAGGTGCTGCTCAGCAGGGCCTTCTCTGACTCTACACCGTCCTTAGGGGAATCCAAGACAGTCTTGGATTGCGGATTCCACGTCGTGGATTCCGGATTCCAGGTACTTGATCCCAGTCTTTATCAGTAAAAGCCGGATTCTGGATTCAAATCGTTAGCAGGATTCCGGATTCCTTGAGCTGCACTCCGGAATCCAAAGCCCAGGATTACGGATTCCTCAAGCAAAATTTTCCCCAATTCCGGAATCCCAATTCCCTCGCATTGGCGAAACTCTTTACAGTGTTTCAAATCTGGTGATGTTTGAGTCGGCTTGCGGGAGACATCAAGCTACTGATATTAACAAAGAATAATAGTGATTCAGCTCTTGGAAACCGTTAGTCAGTTTCTTTTCTTAATGGTTCTAAACTATAGTGTTTTTACTGCTAGGATACTATGTGGCAACAGACAAAGAAACAGTGCAAAGAGCTGCACACTAAACTGACCTACATCAAAGGACTTATTGCTGCCTATGACAAGAGCATCGCAAGCACGTGACATGCAGCTGATTGCCATGTGAAAGCTCGTGAACACCGCCATCAGACCCACTCCATTGCCATCCTCCAAGGAGTCAGTCAAGGAAAAGGCATTCTTTTAATCATATCCCAACCTCTTTTCCATGGTTTAACGAGATAATGGGAAGCCTAGAAACTACCTTAGTTGCGTAGAGTTCACGTTTCCCCGGATCAGTGAAAAGGCTGTTAACATTATCTACTGGTGAAAGAGAGTGCATGCACTGATTGGACAAAAAGGGGATATCTGAGTTTCCCAAACCGTCACTTTCAAAGTGGGGCCAAGTCCGAAACCTTTCTTGTTAGAATGAAATAAAGGCATAGAGCGCTGACCATTTGTTTGAAAAAAGTGGAAATTCCGGTGAAAATTTACTGAATTTGAATGGTTCATCCCGGTGGACATTTTCTGGAAAGAAGGGCAAAGGTGTTACCTTTTTTTCCCGTTTTTACCGAAACGACCGAAATTTTTTGTATCATTTGTCGGGAAACTTTCATCTAAATTTCCGTAGAAATGGTAAGCGCTCATAGTTTCATACTTTAAAAAACTGCCCTTACGCTCTCTTTGAAAGTGTGGGTTATTTGGGCAGCTCAGAAATAGGCCTTGTCTCAAAATTGTTGCTATCGTTATTCAAACGTGTGCATCACCTTCTAAAGGAAAATCAACCAACCGTTGCTTATTAAAAGCCCCGTTTGCGCGAGCAAATTTTACAATAAAAACTTGTTCGTGTCAGCTGGATAGCTTGACATGTTCTTTTTCCTTGTCTAAATAAAAGGAACTTGCTTGTGTGAACGAGGCTCAAGTGAGAATTCCCTTTGTTGGGAACTCAGTAGCAATGATCCCTCTTACGTGGGGAATAAACAACAGAGAAAGTTATAATTAAATTAAAGTATCCTGGTAAATTGTTGCTATTGCAAGATAGATAAATTTTATAAGTTTCTTTACTTCATCTCTGTGTATACTACAGGAACACAATTGGTCCTCTTTTTGCGCTTAAACCTTAAAAATTTTGTTGAAATGCATAGGCAAACAGCCTACTTTCCTTGGTCTTCATTTCCTTGTTCTTTTTGCCGGTATAATAAGTAACTTTTCCTAGTTAAGATTAAATTAAAGGTTTAATTGTAACGTGTGTTCTTTTTTAATATCTAAAATATCAGAGGAACCTGGCTAATGTGAAAATTACGCTGTAATAAAGGCGACGAAAGAGTAGATACGAGTACAGTCCCACTGTTCCACCTCTTAACTGTTCCCAATGGCTAGTACAAGGGTCAAAATTATGACGACGGTGAGCGTCACTTCTTACTCGCGCGTAGGGTCTTGGGGATGACTAGAACGCACTGATTATATCCTTCCACTTACTGGTTCTCAGCCTTTTACTGACGTCGAGGAATGAGTGGAGAATGCCGGTGGACGCTCATTTAGCTAAGCTCCTTGGGCTGCGAGGTTCTTTCTTTATAATTCTTTTATATTCAGGTGTTAGGGTATCCACACATGTCACAGATACTTCCGCCATTCTTTCTGGTCTGACTGCTCATATATTTCGAGAAATCTTGTATTCGTCAGTGGAAAGTTAGTTCGGCCTAAAACCGGAGAGGTTTTAAACAGGAAAAAGACGTCAATGGTCGTTTAGATCTCTGAACAGAACAGAACTATTTCTCCATTATCGGAGACTGATTCAGGGTCATCACGTAGAATGTTGCCACAACGGTTCAAATATGCGCTATTTGATCTTTCCAAATTTTCTTTTTGTTTCGTTGTTAACTGTGGACTGAAAAAAAACATAGGCACGTTAAACGTGCATGAGCTATTTTGAATGCTTCAGTGTAACTTTAATACTTCAGTGTAACCTTACCAAGAGTGATGAATCTACCTTTTTCGTCCTAAATGTAGACTGGATTTTTGTGCGAAATTGGGTATTGCCGTATATAAATGGAAACGCTCAGATGCGTCGATCCTCATGCTATATGTATTCACTTTCCCCTGCCTTTCCCTGTTACATTTGGTGCAAGTTAAACAGATTATTAAAGTAAAATAAATATCTACTCACCAAACGTTGATTAGAAGGAAAACTCTAAGGTTTCCTCGGAGGTTCTTAAGCCAAAATATGACTTATTGAATTCGAGTAGTTAAGAAATACCAGGATTCTTATCATTGTGGTAGATGGTTGCATCATCACCATTCACGAGGTTTTCACGTGCGATTCTACTCAGTGAAATAGTCCTTAACTCCAACAACTTATTTATGTTTTAAAAGCTATTGCTTCTTAAAAGACAAGAGCCTTTTATAAGGCATTGGTTACAAAACGAAACAGGTCTTCATACGTTCAAGTTACTATTATTATTGTGAAAAGCCAATCTGCATGAGATGTACAGTCACACAACTGGCATGTGAAAGTGTTGGACTTTGCCCCCTTTCGTTGTTCGTACGTGAGGGAATTCGAGTTATCACACGGTAAACAGAATTATAAAAATAACTCATGCACACAATTTGCTAAATAAAATACGTTTCAATAGCTATAATGCTTAGTATGTAGGAAGGATGTATCATGTTGTTCACTTATTTTTTTGTTTTGCCGGAACGAAAAAAAAAGGTTTGTTGAACTTTGTAAGCGAGAGAATAATATTTTTAAAGCTTGTTATTTGGGCGTAGCACACGGCACTTAATCGCACTTTTACGATCTCAAAAGTTAATCTGACTCTTCAGTATTTTGGCCTCATCGAAATTTGGAAGTCTGAAGTCCAGGGATGAAATCTATCAAAAATATTTGGCATATTAACGTCGGGTTTTGGTCACAATAAGATTCGATAAGATCACAAGCAACGAACCTTGAAACACAGAAACACGAAAAACGGATCGAAATCCACCAATCACAAATCATAAACAATGACCTTTTGAACCCATTGAAGAAAACTTTCGTTTCCTAAGAGGTCCGCTAAGATGATTGACGTCTGACATTTTTTTGACGAGAGGATTGAAATGCACCAATCATGGAAAGACAGTTTTAATTGCATGTTTCCTAAGAGGTCATCTGAATTTGCTGTTTTCTTTATTTTATGTCCATTTTTTGTAATTGGTCGATTTTGTTAGGTCGAGTGGATAATCCAATGAGGGACGATTTGGATATCTTTTGATCCGAAATTTTTCGAAGCAACAGTGAGAATCAGTTTGGATAACATTTGGCCGCGGCGTTTCGAGGAACGTGTTAATATATTGTTCAATCATGTTATCCCGGGTTAAACTTACAAATGCACACACTGTTCGCGGGTAAGCCCACACTAAAAAATAACACTGAGTGTTTTCGGAATGGGCTGGTCCGCGAACTCAAAGAAAAACAAAGGAAATTATCGAGACATTCAATGACATCAAAGACTCATGGACCCCATAGACGTAATAACAAATCGGAATATCAGGAGTGTACGTGTAAAATGGATAAAAGTTTGAATACAGGAATGTTGAACAAGTTTGAGAGTCACAAGATTTGTGTAGCTTGTTATCAGTGTGACAATAGTGATTTTGATTTTTGCATTGCGGAACACAGCGAGTTGCCTGTGATATAAATCTGTTCCGATGAAGGAAGAAACGATTGTCAACAATTGAAGCCAAAAGGGACTTAGGCTTCTTTTGGAACTACTGTGATAACTGCAACAATTCTTTTTATTATTTCAATTTTGTTTAGCAGGGTGACGATTAAAGTATTCGTTTTTGTATTGCATGTTGTGTTTTTTCATACGATGCTGTGCGTTGGGATTTTGCATTATCAGCAAGTTTTGTGTTAGTGTTTTGATGGCAGCGAGGTGACGACAAGAGAAGGTAATGAGCTAGTTGTACAGAAGGAAAATTGTGTTGTGGAGGAAATAAAAGAAGTTGAATTGAGATGTCGTCGTGGGAAATTTATTTATAACAGAACTTACAATTTCATTGGTTTAAACCAGGTTAGTCCATTATATTTTCCGCATGACAAATTACCATAAAATCGAGATTGTAACTCGAAACACGCGTTGTTTTCAAAATTTGCATAAATCGGCCGCTGCAAAGGAATTTTTAGGTTACAAGCGCTTCAAAATACTGTACCTTCAGAGCGGCATAGCTTTTACTTGTTGTGCTGTATCTTTCAAAACTATCGATCGATTCTAGCTCAATACTCTCAAAGCAGCGTTTTAAATGTTAAAGCCCGTGGCTGGTTGAAATCGTCTCTTGTTTGTTTTCAAACGATTTTAGGATGGATCGAATCGACTTTGGATCGATTATCATTTTATCAGCTTGTGGTATGAACGAAACCTTTTTTTTCTCGATAAAGTTCACTCAACAAATTTAGAAAGATTTACTTGACTTTTCATATGTGGAACGAACTGACTTTTTTGTGGAACGAACTGACTATTTTATGGAACGATCTGACTATTGATTGGAACGATCTGACTTGGAACGATGTCAACGATCTTACCATGGAACAAAATGACCGGTTACCGTCATGCCCCTAGCAGACTACCAATGAACAAATTAAAATCTTTCTTACAGAAAACACGGAAAGTGACACTTTTTGTATGGAAGAGTATTCGAAAAAATACACCATTGGCGTCCGAAATTCATTGTTACGTTAAAAGTAGAAAGGGTTTGCACTTAAACAGGTACAGAAGTAACAGTAACAGTGTGAAGTTTTTACTTAAGGGGCAACTCCAAAACTAGTTCGTAAACGAGGGAAGGTGTATCTGTCGTCCAAGCATCAGAGCACAGGCGATTTAGGTGGAATGAGATATGCAAATAGGCTTCTATGTAAGAATTTGCCCCTCTGTACATGTAATTGTCCATTTTATGGTGCTTAAAATAGTTGAAATCACCGGGTTAATTTTGGCCAATTTCAGCTTTGTACTGATATAGACAAGACTCCAGGATCTTCAGTTTATGTAGATGCTACAAAAGCAATTAATGCTCCATACTGTCAAGGAAATGTTACAGGATTTGGGGAAAATGGTGGACAACGATGTGTCGCAATGAGCCTGTGCGCTTTAATTTACAGTAAGATAACAAAGATGACTTCAGTTGATGATATGACTCAAATAATGATTGTTGGTATTCAATTATATTCTTGTCTGTCACTGCTTGCAAGACAGAATTGCCAGGAATGGTTACAGTGTTTGAGCAATTTTTCCACCTTGAATACAGTTACAGTTATACTTCTAACATCCATCTGTACTTTATATGCCACTCACAGGTTACAGCATTTCAAACACTCTTGGCACTGAACTACAACTCATTCATTTTACCGGTGGCAATAATTGGTGTTGGTTTCTACAGCACTGAGGCTGGGGGATATAATGCATTTGATTCTCATGCTAGAGATATGTATCATAACAGTCATAGTGAAGGGACATGTGTATTGTTGGAAATACCATCCATGCATAAATTAGTACAATATTTTTAGACTCTACATAGGAATGAGGATATATATGAATTAAAGGTGTACATATTGCCACCTTTGAACCTCATCTTTTCTCAAGCAGTGTTGAAAATTGTAGTATATCAAATGTTAATAGTTACCAATGTTCCTGTTAACAGTGCTTCCCTATAGCAGTTTATGCAAAGTGATACTCTCTTATTAATCCTTGTGGATACTGGACTTAAGGAACTTTATTTGCCCTTGTTAGTAACCGGAATACACTGTACAAAGTTATGGGTGTGAAAACACATCTGTCAGTATAAGTGGAGCTGAGATAAACCTTACTCTCCAGGCTGTAACCACTTATGTCCTATGTTGCAATTTGGCTCCAAGCATGTCTGCATTGAAGATGTGCATATTTTCAAACATTGTCGTGAAATGATACTATTTTTGTTGTGGATTGGGACATACTGTAGAAGCTGTGCGGTTCAGAAAACAAGTGCAGTAAAGGATTTGTCTTCTCTGGTAAGATATGATGACAGTTCTTTAGCTGCAATAAGGCATGTTCAAAGTATCATACCCGTAGTACGACCACGCCCAAATATACGCTCACACAGCGTCTTGTTTACAGAATTAACAATACTCGGTACAGCTTAAAAAAAATAAGCTGCCTTTCAAACTTGTAAAACCACATTTTATAGGCCGCATACTTTAAAATTTAAGACCATATCTAAATATCAATTATTGCTTCACTGGAAGAGCTTTAAAAATATATGATCTTTTATACTCTACCTTGAAGCGGGTGAAACACAACTTATAATTACGTGCGTTGTACCGTTCGCGATAGCCGAATCGGTCACAAATGTCTTGAAGCAGCATCCACACTAAAATATGAACCCTTAAACAGTCGCATCACTGTTTACAGCGTTTGAATCATGAAGATATTTTGTGTAATGCTTCCAAACACCTGTACCCGTAATAAAAGACGAAAAAATTGTGAAGGATCAAGATGGCGGTCTCAAAGTGCCCTTGTTCGACCTTTACCAATGCCATGTTTAAATAGATGCCAAGATCTCATTGGTTCCTAAGCATCAACTCATAGTACCTTCAACCTTATTGGCTCTTGCAACAAACATCCCAACATACAAGGCCACAAAGATACATACGCTCACACCACTGACATATGAGCTATTTTTTCAAAATAGCTCAATGAACCGTAGTTACTAAAACAAGGAATGACCTACAAAGACCTACAATGGTCTACAATGATCCACAATGACCTACAATGACCCACAATGATCTTCAATGACCTACAATGACATAGAATGACCGAACGAGGGGACCTGAAAATACGATAAGAGAGAGGACTTTGCATTTCGGATTGCCAACTTTCCTCATATGGACAGCAACATTCCCGCCAATCCAGCTTACGGTGTTTATATATCTCAACTGGTGAGAAATGCTAGAATTTGCACGTCCAAAGTTGACTTCATCAATAGACTCCGTGGACTTTCATTACGTCTCAGACAGCAAGGCTTTGAAACCAATCTAGTTCAGAAATCATTTAATAAATTCTTCAGTCGCAATGGTCTTATCGTCGGGAAGTATGGTGCAGCCCTGCGGGAGATGAGATTAGCAATCCAGGCTTGAACTACACCATCGTATCCTTACATTACTTATTTATTGCATAGTGTTGTATTTCAGTTGCATCTCGGTACGTGTGCGCGTACAATTTTTTTTTGAGGGCGCGCATTATTTGTTTATTTATTTAATTGACGTGTGCATTTAGTTCGTTTATTAACGTCTTAATTTTACTTTGCGTTATTTTCCTCAGTTATACATTGTCCGTGACTGTGCTCACATGGTGGGTGGTTCCTCCTATAATGTTCTGCAATTGGTATAGGATTTAGTGGAGCCGAAACCAATTGTGGAATTGCACGCATTTTAGGCATCCTACTGATGAACAGTTGCGACACGTAGATATATATTTTTTAGCAACTAGGATAATTTGCAGTCTGTCTACTTTGAATCGAAAATGGTGCTGTTACGCGTTTTTATGGATCTAACGGAATTCAAGATAAGTAGGTTGCATTGTAAAGATGATCCATAAATTCGTAAACTTAAGTGCAACGTTCCTTACCCTGCGAACAGAGTCTCCTTCGATCTTCCTAGAAAAGATCGAAGCGACTCTCCTAGCAGGGTAAACGTTCCTCGGAGGCGGCTATTTTGCCATCGAGGTGCAAATTAGACTATCCTGCGTTGTGTTAGTGAGGTTACATTATTAACTGTTAGCGTGGTTCCATTTATCTTACGTCAACGTACAACTGACCCAGCCTAGTCCCTAGGCGTTCTCGGCTCGGTCAATCCTGGACTCTACCGTGAGCTGTGACGTCACCGAGAGATACAAGCCAAGTTACAACTTACCGCTGTTTGCAGACACTTCAACCGACAAATCCATACTATCGGCGAGCAGTTTTTCGAAAATGGAGCTGCAGAAGCTCGTAAAATGTGACCAGGGGTAAAATTGCGCTAAAATCAGGGGTATTTTGCCAATATTGGCTAGGCGTTCTCTCGCCCGCTCTTTCCCAGACTTCGCGCGGACAACGGGGCAAGAGAGAACGCCTAGGGACTAGGCTGCAACTGACCCAGTCTACGACAAGTCAGTACTAGGTGTGAAGATGCTGAAGATATGCTGAAGATGTGCGCGAAAATGAACAGTGATTTCTTTTTAATGGTGGTTACTTCGTATTAATATTTGTTTCATCTTGTTATAGTTTAAAATTGATTAAATAAATTACAAAGAAAATTATATTGTGTTTTTTGTCCACTTTATCAAGTGCACATCACCAAACTGGTTCCAGTCATCACGTGAGATAAAAATGCACCTGTGCCTGCGTGAGTCCAGTGTATTGTCACAGTACTGTGACTTTTGTCCAAACCATCCTTTGCAACCTTTCCCGTTAGTTGCGTTTTGTGTTGTCTTTTTTTCAAATTAAACAAACACAGTCACCCCAACAGTCGATCCCGGGGGATCTTCAAGGGACGTTTGGGTATAGATGAACAAACGAGGCCTTCATATTCTGACCCTGTTTAAGAGAAAAATTGTTTATTTAAGTACCCTGGCCTGTATAAGACATCATAAGACCTTTTAAGTGGCTTCCGGTCCAACAAGATGCTCTGTTTATAACGCTAAATAGTAAAATCCATATCCTGCTCAGCGGCCCATACCCATCTAGGCCAACTAAGGGAGTGCCTGGATGACTACCGCCAATACAGGGTATAATAGTGTTACCGGTAAAAACGCGATTGCAATAATTTATGTTCAAGTTTCTCAAGTTACCTGAGATCAGGCTTTATTTTTGTTTTGCCTTTTCAAAATGTGCTTGGCAATTTAATACCACGAGCCTAGTGTCACGTCCAAGCGTGACACGACGACAAACATCAGGGGCACCCAACGGCAATTTTCGGGAAAATATCTGTTCGGAAGACGATTTGAGATCTGGAATTTTCGGAGCATTTGTTGTAAAATTTCTTGCTTGCCTGCTTCTCCTAGGATTTTTGAACACCTACAAAATGGTATAATTACCCATTTTTAACGGATTTTGAGCCTAAAAAAGGCCACCTAGAATTTTCGGGAGCCTTTTCTTGGCTGAAAGTTTCGAGAAGGTAAGTTTTTATCCCTATAATTTTCGGATCACTAGACTTTCAGCTAGGAAATCCGAACAGATGAAAAGTTTTTAGGGATAAAATTATGCCTATATCTACCGTTTGAATACTAAAATACGTTCAACAATGCTATGTTAAGTGGTTTTGAACTATATCCTCGTTCGGTGCCCCTGAAACATCATTGTCTGTCATTTTGTAGCTCATTGTAGGGCTTATTTTAACTCATTTTAGCTCGTAGAAGCTCATAGTAGCTCATTGTAGATCATTGTAGGTCATTGTAGATCATTGTAGGGCTTATTTTAACTCATTTTAGCTCGTAGCAGCTCATAGTAGCTCATTTTAGATCATTGTAGTTCATTGTAGGGCTTATTTTAACTCATTTAAGCTCGTAGCAACTCGCTCATAGTAGCTCATTGTAGATCATTGTAGGCCATTCTTGTTTTAGTAACTACGCTCAATAAACGATATGATGACATTCGTCTGGATTGGAATAACGCGCTGCTGTTCAAACAACCCATCGAACCAGTGAATCATTAGGATCTACTTCATCTGTTCAAAACTACATTTCGTTCAGACGTAATCGCCAACGATAAAGAGAAACACAGGAGAAAGATTTTTGGAAAAATGGCGCAAGACCACGAACCCACTGTAGCTGTCCTCGGTATGCATAAAACTGAAAGCACTTGGCGAGGGGAAGAAGGCTCTGTTTCTTGTTTGCCATTGGCAGTTCAAAACGGTCCCTCTTCGCCGTCGGTGAAGCTGTACGGTAAGAGAGAGAGAGCTGCTAACTATTCACCGTATTTTGTGATGAAAAAGTCGCCACAGGGTCTGAGAGGTTAAGTTTTAAAAAAGCCTTTCAGGTGTTTAATTCGTGATATTATACACAACCCTGTAATAAGCTTTTGATAGATTTAAAGAACGTGGGCCTTTTAAGAAACGCAATAGCAACTTTTGTTGATTAAACACCGGGTCTGAATGAACTGCAGGGCTACAAATAAACGAATATATGCCAGGGGCGTTAAATTGGTTTTTCTCAAAGGCTGTTTGAAAAGGACGTTAGATTCTCATTGGTTTGACTCACAATTTCGATTCCAGGGAGGAGGGACAATAGGGGCCAGGCCTAGTTGTAAATGAATTGCCGTCAGTAGGGAAGGCGGGCTTTGTATACATCTCGATTCACTCTATATACCTTATTGAAACCCTTCTGTAACAGACCCAGTGAAACCCTACCGTGAGTGGTCTAATTCGAGTGATTATTTAACCTCGGCGATACCCGGTGAAAAGTCAACCTCGTTCCCAGGGTTCGGTGTAAAGTTTGCTTCTACCCGGCTATTTTTTTCTTACCCGGTCACTTTCTATCATGACTTCTACAACATGACCAGTGTATTTCGTTGTTCATAATTGTCAAAAAAGAAGCAAAAAATATAAAACGTTATTATCATTGCGAAAAAGAAAATACGAAGGGTACAGGTAATCAATGTCGCATAAAAAAGTGTAAATCGTTTAGTTCTTTAGTTTTCATACAGGTAAAATGCTTTTTTTATGGGAAGTACGCAACTAAGAAGTCAAGGAAAACCCAGTGGAAAATAAACCAACCCAGTGACGTTTTCTTCGAGAACCCAGTGATCAGGTCATGAAGATATAGATTCCACTGGGTCTGTTACAGAGGGGTGTTTATTAGTCGAGCTTGCTTGCTTGCTTGCAGTCGTTTTTTTTTTCCTCGGTGGGACCTAGTTTGTAGGCCCCGCGCTCCTAGCGAAGACCGTGGAAACTGGGGATAAGAATCGTGATGACTTTCATTGTCTGGAAATGAGTCTCGTGATGAAAATGTAGTTTATTTTCGGCGATGACTGAAATGACGCATGTAAGTTTGGCAATGACGTAATTTTCCTCGAATGGAGGCCCTTGATTTTCGTGTAATTATACACGACATGCAGGCACATCCCCAAGCGGGATGAGAAAATATTATAGCGGGGAAATCCTCAGGATTTTGTGGCTTTTTAAGGCTTTACCTTTCTCAGAATATTGTCGCAATTACAGGAAATGTACGGTTAAATAGATTCACTTTGTTTTATGTATTTAATTGATAGATTTTCGCAGTTGTTACGATGTGAAGTCGTGTTGCACTTCATAAATACTTGAGATATGAAGTATTCACTGAAACGTAATTTTTACGTGCGCACGTGCGTAAAATTTGCGTTCGCAAATAAAATAAAGGCAATGTATGAAAGGCCGCACGTACAATTATGTAAGCGTAAAAGTAGAAACTCGCTTAATTTGACGTTTAATCTCAATACTTTATGTCTTACCTCTATTTAGCCTGTTCCAAGAGTTCAGATAGTGGAGGGAGGTGCGAAGTAAAGAAAGCGATAAAAAGTAGAGGGGGACTGGGGAGAGAGGTGTTCCCTCTCTCACCTCTCCCCCTCCCTCGCTTTTATTTTTTCGCGCTCCTTTTTACTTCGCACCGCTCCCCACTATCTAAACGCCTGGAACAGGCTAACCTCTATTTGATTATCCACCCTAACGTGTCACGGATGTGTTTATACGGGTAGCTTTGAACTTGACTAACCGCACACTCTACTTGCAGCACTTCATGTCCATAGTTAATAAAAATACCATATCGAGCTTTTCCGGAACGGGTTGGTCCAAGAATTCTATGGCTTGAAAGCGTTGATTATTTTGGAACAACTGATCACTTCAGTGGTCGAAAAAAAAGAATAATCTTAATGAGCAAAACTTCAAGGTTTACTGGAAAATCAGGATCGAGGATCGAGAATCGAGAAATCAGGGATCAAGGATCGGTTAAAAAGAACTTGAAAATAAAATAAATAAATAAATAAATCGTGGATCAGTGGTGATGTGGGCCGCAGACTGTGGATAAATTTCACAGAACATAACCCCGTTCGCTGTACTGAACGCTAAATTCAAGTTAACTAATCCGAGTCTGTCTGAGTCAGTGATTGTTTTGACGAGAAAGTGAAATTTTCCGGGAAAATGAAACGCTTTATCCTGGTGATACTGTACAAGAAAAAACTTTTAACAGTTTTTAAGTTTTAAGTGTACATTTGCTTTCAGTACTCCTTATTTTTCTTTTAATTGTTGTATGCACGACCCCACCAGCAATGCTGATCTATCTATCTATCTATCTATCTATCTATCTATCTATCTGTCTGTCTGTCTGTCTGTCTGTCTGTCTGTCTGTCTGTCTATCTATCTGTCTATCTGCCTATCTATCTATCTATCTATCTATCTATCTATCTAAAATGTATGCTGTGTACAACTCTAAACATTGTACTCTGAGACTGTACGGAGATATTAAAAGTAGATACTAAGCAGCTATGGAAAATGTCATTAATTTCATGCGATATTGATATCTTATAAAACGAACAACAAATTCAGCAGGAATACGCGCGAACTGAATTAACTGTGTGTTGTATAAGGTTCTGTTAAACTTACACTTTTTTCCTGTGCTTAATGTTCGGTTTTCAATCAGCATCTTGGTATTCATCTTCGGTTTCCAGCTAAATAAAGAAAATTCCCCCCAAAAAGGAATCAGTCTAGTCTTTTTTGCAGTTTAGTTTTTGACGAGTTTTTATGTTTGCGGTTTTGCGGTAATAGATCAGACTACATTGCTCCCCTTCGATCCCCTTCCGAAAAAAAGAAGTAAGAAGAAGAAGACCGCCTGGTGGTCCAGGCCTGATCGCTTTTAAACTCCGTTGTGGCAATATCGCCGGTAACTGGTCAGGGTTTTCAAAACATACTTATCTAAGAATCCCAACCTATCCAAACTATCATACAGATTAATTAAGAAAAGTCAAGCGATCCTGAAATGCTTTATAGATCTCAAGTTTAGCGTTTGGTTTACGCTGGGCTCAGCTAACGAAACCATGTTTTGTGACACTTAGAACTTTTTTCAGGTCGACTGCCGGTCAATGTTTTTAAAACACTATTAAAATGACCGGCAGTCCTATATTCTCAATAAATTTGATAATTTGAAAAAATCCAAGTAATCTGAACTATCATATGTCGATTAAGAAAAGTCAAGCGATCCTGAAACACTTTATAGATCTCAAGTTTATCGTTAGTGGTTTACTCTGTGATAAGAAAACGAAACCATGTTTTCTGTTTAGAGAACTTTTTTCAGGTCGACTCCCGGTCAAGATTGTCGTAACATGTACACTAAATGACCGGCGGTCTACTTGGCTAGAGTCCTACTAGCAGAGTCGCTTCGAACTTTCCTAGATAAGTCGGGTAAGGGGATAGAGGAAAAAGGAAAGCGGAAAAAGGAAGCTGAAAAAAGTTCTGGGGGGGGGGGGTACTCCCTTATAAGGGCTTAATGGGGACGTGCGGCCAGCCAGGGTATGTTTTTCGGGATTTTTGTCTTAAACAGGGTATCAAATTTATCATTTTTTGTCTTAATCAGGGTATCGATTTATCAATTTTTGTCTTAAACAGGATATCTTTTCTTGGACGATAAACAGCAAAATGTTTACAAGCTCTAATGTTGATTAAATGTCTTAAACAGGGTATCAAATATCGGAATTCTGCCTTAAACAGGGTAGGAAAATCAGCGATATTTGTCTTAAAAAGGGTCAGGGTATGAGGGGCCGCGCAGCACCTCCCCACCCAGGGATTTATCGAGTACTCCCCCCCCGGGGGGTAAGTGTCACGAAACATAGTTTCGTTTTCAGAGCACAGTGTAAACCAAACGCTAAACTTGAGATCTATAAAGCATTTCAGGATCGCTTGACTTTCCTTAATCGACGTATGATAGTTTAGATTAGATGGATTTTTTCTATTTGTCAAATTTATTGAGAATATAGGACTGCCGGTCATTTAGTGTTTTGAAAACCTTGACCGGTTACCGGCCATATAGCCACAGCATTTAAACTCACTTTTTATATCTAAACTGTTCCAATTTCCTTTTTCTTCTCAATACTGTAAAACAGGCAATTTCTTACAAAAGTCCTAGAATTGTTCCTTCAAATAGCGTTCACTGAATGAAAAAGGCTAATGGTGTCGGGTTAATCATCAATCAGCCCTCCCTTGTGCATTGTCATTTGATTGGACGAATTACACTCCGAATGACAGTAATAATAAACATAGCAAAATCATCACAGCCTCTCAAGCAGTCTCAAGGCAAGGACACCTTCTCCGACTATCAACAATACGCGCGGGGCCGAGATATTGAGTTTTCCGGGAAGTGAGCAACAGTTTCTTGTTGGAAATTTGAAGTCATATCATCAGCGATGACTGCGCTACGAGACCGCACGGAGAGTAACATCAAGTACGAGCCGGCAAGTATGTGAAGAGTTTTGATTTGCTTTCCATAACTTATGTATGGGGACTGAGTATTTAGGGATCATTAAGGGATCGTCCCCCTGCTTCGCTCAAGGGAGGCTGTCATTATTTCTTTGATTTTCACTTGCAACTAGAATACCTTACCTCAAACCATGTATAAGGAGGTATTTCTTGCCAGATTTTGGAGATGGATAGGAGAATATTTACACGGCAGATGATTTAATACCGTCACAAATTAAATAAGCAATCTGGGCGCGTCTACCGTATATGCGTAAGCCGCTTCTGATCGGTCAACAAAGAGGATATTTCTGCCGGCGCATTACTACCAGATCGCTATTGGTTTTCTAATGGAGACCTTACAGCGACAATGTACAACTACAGTTTTTCCGCCACAGGAACCGTGTGCCAGTTACTTTATTCTTTCAGCATTATTTGTAATAACCGATCGAGTTTATGAATCAAACCCTTAATATTTAAAAAAATACAAATACAAGAGCAAGCTAAAAAGATATGACAGGTTGAAAAACAGATCACATGACATCCATTGAATAGGTTCTTCGACTTGTTTGTTTTCACTAAATACAGCTAGTCTCCAGCTAAATTTACGTCCAAAAATCTTATCAGTCGATTCCATAGCAATTCCGCGCTGGTGGAAAACCATTTTGTAGGACATCATGTCAGTGGTGTTTTAAGCTGACCGTCGTTGATTTATTACATATCACAGATCCCTTTTCGATCCTTGTTTGCAAAGCAACCTTGAAATGACAATAATCCGGCCAGGTGTTTGCTTTTTGTCTAGTTTCAAAAATGAGCTCTTTCTTAATTGTCGTATTTTTGCGTGGCTTTTTTTTTTAATCCCTTATCTGTTTAAAAGTCAATCTTATAAAAAAAATCGCCCCTATTTCGGTTCCCGGTACCGGGTTGTACAACTAGCGTTACTACTCTTCTTCTCCGCCGAAAAGCCGAGATAATCTGGTGAATATCAAAAGTTGTAAACAAGTTAGGTTTCAAAGCAACTTCTCGCCTTTCCTATGTACATTACATCAGTCAGGCTCAGTGTACCTTTTACCAGTCCTCCTTTACTTAAAAAATCCGCCTAGTTATCTCAGCCAGAGCGATTGCAAACCTCGATGTCAAATTGGGGGACGGTTCGCGTCCTTGCTAAGAAAATTGCTCGCAGTCTCTTTTACCGGTGATCTATGAAAAACCGGTTATTGCGCTAAATGACCTAAACATTTTCAGTACCGTAATTCATTCCTCTTTTTGAAATTAAGATTAATATATTTGGCTATAATTTTACAACTATTATTATTGTTACATGTAGTGCATTTTATTGTTCAATAAGCTCTCTAACCATGAGACCTCGCCGTCGGGCTTTTGAGGCCTGAGGAACTGGCTGAAAAGCTCCAAAATGTTCTTGCGGGATCTCTAAAGATCCATAACGCGCAGTTGGACGAATAACTCCTTGCGTATCAGCTTGTTGGGGCTGAATTGAACTCGCAATACGCGGAGGAATAGCGCTCAGGTGGGCGGGCTACATTTCAACGTAGCCTCCCCCGCAGACATTAGGGAGCTTTAGCATGGACGACGGCAACGGCAGCGAAAACGTCAGTTTTAAAATGAATTCCCGTTTTTTTTAATCTTGGATGCGTTTATTCCAATTTGCTGAAAATGGCAAGTGTAGGCGAATTTCCCTGGAGTTGATTTCTTGAGGACCGCACTCAAGTTTAGAGAGAGAAAAAGAGATTCGTCGTTGCTTGTTTACGTCCTCCATAAAACTTGCAATTAGGCATTTTCACGTCGTAGTCGTGCAAGGACGGTAAAGAAATGTACAAAAAAGCGTGATGCACGTGCAAAGTTGTTGTTTTGCCAATATAAACCTATTGCTTTTTTGACGTCCTCTTTGCCGTCGCCGTCGTCGTTGCTAAAGCTCCCTATTAGGGCGACGACGGCGATGGCAACGGGGACACCACAAAAACAATATGTTTAATTAGCAAAACAATAATTTTGCGCGTGCATCACGCTTTTTTGTACATTTCTTTGCGGTCACTGCAAGACTACGACGTGAAAATGCCTAATTTCACGATGTACAGAGGAAGCACACAAGCGACGTCGAAATTTCCCCTCTCTTTCTGAACTTGGATATGGTTCTTAGGAATTCAACTTTCGGAGGGTTCGCGAACATTTGACAGAGTTAGTGACTTGGAGTAATCGCCATGAAGATTGAAAGAACTTGAACTCACTTTTTCAGCAACGTTTTTTCTGCCGTCGCCGTCCTCGGATCTTAAGGTCCCTAGTTCTTAGGCGTGCGTCACGCGACGCGTGACGCACGCCTAAGAATGTCTGCGGGGGAGTTTCCTCCTTTCTAATACATGTATTTGTATACAGAAGAGCTGTATTAGCTGAAGCAAGTTTTTTCAACTTTTTTTTATGTTGATTTTGCTAACCCTTAGCAGTTAATGAGCTTTTATGAATTTGGCGTTCGACTGATCTGAAAACAAAGTGTGCGGATATCCACTCAGCGCCTGTTGTTGGTTAAGCAGTTAAGATATCTATGAATTTGTATATCATTTACAAAGGAAACTAATGTGTACTGTCATAATCATCGCACTTTGTAATTATACCCGTCGTCACAAATTGTAGTTAAGTCTGTTGCACTTTGAAATAAACCAGCTGTCGCAGTTTGTAATAACTATCCATTGCACTTTGTAATAAACTACGCTATCGTAATTTGTAATAATTCCATCGCAATTGGTGGTTTTCACTGTCACGTCATCAAAATTAAAAATGGAAACTTTTTAGTACAGAAAGTCTAGAATCTGAAAAATGAAAGAAGATAAATATGCAAACAGCCTTGCCAAGAATCAGGTCTGTGCAATATTTCATATGCGATCGAGATATTCAGAAAAACGTTTTACCCAAATTTAAAAAGCTTTGTCTGGAGACGCCATGTTTGTGACCCTTTCAGGGCGGGTGTCTAGAAAACTCAGACCTAGAAAACACAGACCACAGACCTCAGACCTAGAAAACCCAGACCTCGAAAACACAGACCTAGAAAACCCAGACCTCGAAAACACAGACCTAGAAAACCCAGACCTCGCAATTTAAAACGACCTACACATTTGATGAAAACAGTTTACGCATGGCGCTTATATTCCGTACAGTTTATAGCTACTGGCGTGCCGACTTTGCTTTTTTTTGGTCGTTTGACGTTTATCTATAGCTATTGCTGGACTGAGCAACAAGAAAAGGCAACAGTCAAACGCAGGCCTCCTTTGTTGGTCTAGGATCCATGATTGCGTGATGGAATGCCCCAGTCTTTTTTTTTATCTTTTCCCTTAAGTATTGTTTTGCAATATAATTAAAAATGTAAAGCGAAATAAAATATATGGACTGAGTAGTTTTAGTAGTGTGAAGGAGATTATTCGGAAGGCCCTGCAATTTTCGTGAATACATCACACATCATCTTTATTAGCGACTAAACAGCTGACTAAAAATCGGGGTGAATGAAGAGCAACAACAACTATAAAAACAACGAAATTGCAGTTTGTCAGCACTGTCTTTAAAACGAACGCTTTGCCCTTTATTTTTTCAGTACTTTAGTGAATAAATGTTAAACTCGGCAGCAAAATTCCGTGTGATTTCAATGAGAACAAAAATAAAGATAAAACAAACACTTCAACAAAACAAAAGACATGGTGGGGGATATAACAGTAGAGATAACAGAGTTACTCATTAATAGATTATTACTTCAGTTTTGCCGCTTTGCGGTTTGAAGAACATGGAATTTCCCCTTTCTGATACATTAACTAGCCACTGAGATAGGGTGCGAAAATAACCAAATCGAGAGCAAGATGATCAGATAACTACAGTGAAACCTCGAACATCTATATAAAGAATCTAACGAACATCTATATAAAGAAGTCCTCGGTATGACGAAAACTATCTGCTGCCCGGCCAGAATTACAGAGAGTGTATGGAACACAACCTCGATTTAACGAAATCCACATCTCTATAACGAACACCATCCACAAGCGCAAACGTAAAATTTACCTCGATATAACGAATAAATGTCAGCATGTGATAACAAAGAGTGCCAAACAGACCATCAAGGTAAAAAATGTATGTGTACTGTAGTTTTTCTAGTGCCGTAGCTATGTACTCGGTCCTGAAATGTTATTACAATAATTTTTCAGATCCGGAAATGCTGGGTTTTGTAAATTAATTGTTAACTATACTTGGATATAAGGGATATTTTGGTAGTTTTCCGGGAAATTCGTTAAATGGAGGTGTTCTATATAGCGAACCCTTGATATAACGAACAAACTTCCAAAGTGTCTTGGCACTTCGTTTTGAATCGGGTTTCCACCTTTTTTTTTCATTTCCTCAGTCACGCGAACCATCGCGTGACTAATTTTCCCGCGCTTTTGGGTCATGTGAGACCGGCGATAAGAGCCATGTGCTATCAAGGTTAAATTCTAACACTGGTCGTGACTGTCCTTAAGCGCTGTATTATTGTTTTGAAGCCTAATATGGCTTTCAAGATACCTCTTCTCGACGCGCAATCTCTCACAAAAGGTTACTTTCGCGATATTCCTGGTTTTCGATGGGCTGATGTTGCTGACAAGAATGAAATAGGGAAGGGAAGTTTCGGGTCCGTGATGAAGGCGAATTACATTCCCGAGAAGAAAGCCGTGGTGGTAAAGCGATTTTTTTTGAGGGAGACTCAAATCTGAAGCTAGTAGCAAAGGAGGCGAAGATGTTGCAAAATCTACGGCATCCTAAGGTGGCAGAATTTGTTGCTGTTTGTTCCAAACCGGTGGCCATAATGATGGAATACGAGTGTTTTGATTTTTGCCATTCGGTCTCGACGTTCAGGTTTCAGATCTGCTTGCCTTTTGCATTGCCTCGATCGAATACAAGCCATTGAAGCCTTTAAACATTTTTTACCTGTTTTTCCCAAGGTAGCTATTGATATCGCCGAGGGCCTTGACTTCTTGCATTCAAGTGGCGTGGTGCACCGCGACTTAAAACCAGGGAATGTGTTAGTAAGTAATAAGCATTACGCGCGACCAGGGGTCAACAAAGATCAACTTGAAGATATGTTTAACATTGAACCAGTGGTCTGCAAACTAACGGATTTTGGTGAAAGTCGCTCACAGTTACTTCAGACATCAGCAATAATTCACGCACAAACATCCAACATCGAGCGTGGGACAAAACCGTATATGGCACCAGAAATAGTCTTAGAGAGCCGAAAGTTAGCCACAGCAACCCTGGATGACATGAAAGCAATCGATGTTTGGGCTCTAGGGATGATATTTTTCAGCGTCTTAAATCCTGACACCAGTTTTCCGTTTGAAATTGAATTGATTCTGCACTTCCGAGATACTAAGTCACCCTATGAGCGTCGACCCCACCTTTAACTTTGGAAAATTTGAGGTTACGCCGTTCACGTACAAGCACTTGTTCTTGATATCCAAGAGAACAGGCAAAGCCCCAGCTTTTGTAGGACCAACAGCAATCCACTACAGCAAGCAAAAAGAGTGTTTACAGCAAGATTGTCCACGCTGTAGCTTCTAACACACCAAGTCTTGCTGATAAGGGAAAGGGATTCATTACAGACGGAGAAGAAACACTGTACTCAGCCTTAAGAGAGGTTATGCGCCACGCAACTGGGTTAAGATGTTTCCGACATTTTTACCAAAACTGTAAGGACAAGCTTCACAAGCTGGGGATCCACAAAAAGCAAAACCAAAAGTTCTTTCTTGAAGTGGTCTTTGGAAAGGGTGACGACTCAGACGGTATCCTAGATGCGAAAGACAAAAAAGATTTGAAGAACCGCTTGACGGAAGCAAAAGAATCACTGGACAAAGAAGAAGAGAAGCTAACTGGGGGGAAAGCTCCTGAGTTTTGGAACTATATCAAGGCTCGTAAGAAAATGATGAAAAATAATATGATAGCTACAGCAAGACTCAAGGCTGGTATGCCTCTTGACACATCAGGTACGCCTTTGAAAAGCTACACCAACCAATCCGAAAGCATCAATAACAAATTAACGCGCCAAAAGGAAGCCATGGAAAAAACCGACAAAAGTAAAGTCGACTTGACAAAGCTCCAGTTTACAAGAGATGTCTGGGAGCAGGTAGATATGCACCAACAAGAAGAACTGAAGTTAGCCATATGTGGGTTAAGTGAGGAGTACGAACTCGCAGACCTCGTAGCTCATCTGGCCGTTTCTCCGGAAAAATGGTTCAACATGAACCGAAATCAACGAGCCGACTACGTTGTCAAATTTAATAGGCTGTCTGTTGAAGATGCTTTGAACGGAAAAACCATAGTGATAGCCAATTTACCCGACACTGAGCCAACCGAGTTCAACGAGTTCTCCGTTGATGTTGCAAGCATATTGAAATCCATGGAGAACTGGACAAATGGCTTAGTTGATACCATTGTCCAGGCTGCAGAGGCACTACTTAATTGCAAAGACGCCATTCAAACAATGCCATCGTTAACGGTCGCGTCAAGAAAGAAATTTCTTGTTGGAGCTCAGAATTGCAAGAAAGGGATGTACGAATGCGCAGTGTACAGTGATCATGTAACTTGTGCTTGCTCTTGTTACAAGTTCAATAAACTCTGCAAACACAGCTTAAGCGTTGCCGAGAAAACAGGTATGATTAAGGAACATTTAGATTTCCTTCGAAAAACATCGAGGCGTAAGGCTCCTTCTAAGAGTGCACTCATCGAACCATCAAAGGATGCCCAAGGCAAGAAAGGTGGCAGTCACAGAAATCCCTGGAGACCAAGTCGCGCCAAGTCCACAGACGACACAAACCAGCGGCCATATACTGAGATACACCACAACAACAAGCCTCTAGTTCTCTGCTTTTTTAGAGGATAACCCTAAAGCAAAGGAGTGTAGACAGTGCCATATTGAATTTCCGAGACGGAAAAAGATCATACCTTACGATGTGGTACTGTCACATGAGGAGAAGTGGTCGTATCCAGATCCCAAGGAGCCAGGCCGCAAACTGCCATCGACAAAGTACACGACAAAGTACTACTGCGTAAATGGCACTTGTGTTAAGAGCAGATTTCCATATTACGATCCCTCATTACTGCAAATACCCCTGAGGTCAACTCCCGTCTTCAAAGGTCGCACTTTGACCTCCTGATAAGGGAAATACACTTAGAAGCGGAAAGCGCTACTTCCGGCGCTACTTCGACTTGATTTGAAGAAAGATGGTTTGCACTTGCGGAAATTAGTTAATTGGTAACATTTCTTAGATTTCATTATTACTGTATACCAGCAGAGGCATATAAACTTCTGATACCAGTTAAAATCCAAACAAATTCCAGGGGGCATGTTTCCCGAGCCCCCTCAGGAAGCTTGCGCTTTTGGCGCTTGTTTAGGAAATGGGTCAGCATTTATCCTAGATCCGCGCCTGAAGTCGTTAACTTTAAAAGAAAAAAAAGCATGACAGAAGCCAAACTGATGTCTACAAAAACTGAAGTAGGAAAGTGCTAATGTGTTTGCTGTAAGTCTGTAAGAGCTACAGTCTCAGTCAAAATGGTTGGGACACTTTGGGGTCTCCTTGTCCCCTCAATGTTGGTGTACAAGATGTGGTGACCGAACCGCCATGAACAACTATTTTTGTCTGAGACTGTAGTAAGGATTTCTGTCTCTGCTATATTTATGACCACAAGAAGAACGTTGTAAGTCACCGGATATCACTAGTACAAAGCTCAATTAGTGCTAACAAAACATAAATTACTGATTTAAAGCAACCACTTAAAGATGTACCAAGAAAGCAATTTAACCATGAAATCTTCATCCACGATATACTACGGAAGAGTTCTGTTGAGAGCAAGTATACTCGGTTATAACAGATGGTTTCTTGGTTTATTGGAAACAAAAACTTGAATGGAAGGATAAGTTTCGTTATATTTCGTTAATCATTATATATTTCATATATTTTAACATATATTTTTTGTTTTTTGATACAGTTTCGTTATCTGTTATGTACAATTTCAATCTCTACAAGGACTGCATGGGAATGTTCTAAATGAAAAGTTTTCAGGATCTCAAGTAGAAGCAAATTAATGCCGCCTAATTCTCTGGAATATGCAGCCGTCCGCTGTCTTACTAATTATTTAAATGTCCTGCGATCTGTCGTTATTTAACATTGGATTGGGACGCGATATTTTCGATGTAGTCCAGTTCCTGTTTATAACGACTAGTAAAAGAACAACAGCTTTACTTCTATGAACATGGTTTTTCCACTAATGTAGTAACGCAAAAGTAACAAATAACTTAATGGAAACAGCACTGAAGAATGGGCAAAGCGGCCGTTTAAGTGCTGACAGACTGCAATTTCGTGGTTTTCAATGTTGTCGTTGTTGCTGTTCATTTACTGATGTTTTACAATTTGCCGCTCCGGTTGTACCAAGTAATTGTGATTTTTAGTCAGCTGTTTAGTCGCTAATAAAGATGATGTGTGATGTATTCACGAAAATTGCAGGGCCTTCCGAATAATCTCCTTCACACTACTAAAACTACTCAGTCCATATATTTTATTTCGCTTTACATTTTTAATTATATTGCAAAACAACACTTAAGGGAAAAGATAAAAAAAAAAGAATGGGGCATTCCATCACGCAATCATGGATCCTAGACCAACAAAGGAAGCCTGCGTTTGACTGCTGCCTTTTCTTGTTGCTCAGTCCAGCAATAGCTATAGATAAACGTCAAACGACCAAAAAAAAGCAAAGTCGGCACGCCAGTAGCTATAAACTATACGGAATATAAGCGCCATGCGTAAACTGTTGTCATCAAATGTGTAGGTCTTAAGACTCGTTTTAAATTGCGAGGTCTGGGTTTTCTAGGTCTGTGTTTTCGAGGTCTGTGTTTTCTAGGTCTGTGTTTTCGAGGTCTGGGTTTTCTAGGTCTGTGTTTTCGAGGTCTGGGTTTTCTAGGTCTGAGGTCTATGGTCTGTGTTTTCTAGGTCTGAGTTTTCTAGACACCCTTTCAGGGCCGGCGCAAATATGGCCAAACATGGCCGCCGGAAACCAACAGGAACATTTGTTTTTGAGTTTTCCCACTAATGCGTAAATTCTTCGCTTGAGGGACTCATAAAGATTAATTAGTACTGTTTTTTTGTCCTACTATTAAAATACAGAATTGAAAAGTATCCTGTTTGCGTTGTTTAAGAGTGATAAAAATCTCTTGAATTAACAGTATCGAGCCGATTTTAGCATGCCTTAAGAAAGTGCAACATGACGTTTTTAATTCGAAAAAAGCCTTTGACAAAAAGACATTGGGAAGTGGAGTTGGTTAATCATAGGTAGCAGTGGTAATGTATCACAGTATGAATTGGCAAAGAACATGACAGCGTGACAGTTTTTAAAGCAGTCAAGCATAGGCGTACGGGCAATTTTCGGCCAGGGGGGGCGGTAAACCATTTGCCCAAAAAATTCTCGCAAGTTGCCCAAATTTTTACACAAGGGCCATACGATGCAACAACATAGGCCGTACTGGCATACGAAAGTGCCTCAATACAGTTTTTCAGGGTCAATATATACCTGCCAAGCTTGAGCATAAACTATAAGTTGCTATAAACAAACATTTGGAAAAATTGCCACCACAGTTGTATTATATAAAGATGAAAATTTGTCATGATCGAGGTTGCAATGACATCGGAGTTGTCATAGCAACGAAATGATGCCATTACCTAGGTCTATGAAATCGTTCTCGGGAGCTTTTTCCTCCAATAGTCGCCTCGATGTTTGTGAAGTTAAAACGGAATCTGTGAGAGCGTTATCGGGATATTTTGGGATAAAGTTTTTATCGTTAGAAATAGAGTAAAACAAGGAAAATCTTGATGTTTAGCCGTTATATCTGTAGAAAACGAAGCGCTTTTGACATGCAATTTCACCTCATAATATATAGCTTCAATCGTTTTAAAAATGTGTGTGAGTTATTTTAGAGATAATTCTGGTCAATTGCTACAAACAAGGATTTCATTAGTATGTATCATGGCGCTCTTGTTAACGGTTTTGTAAACATTTCGGTCTACTTTAACAAATTAGTGAATAATTTGAACCACTTGATAGATTTTTTTAAAAAAATTAAGATTCTTCTCGTAAATCAGAGTGAGAATTCGTCAGGCACTTCTTCACTTTCAGATCAATCGCTGATGCTATCTGCCATACACTGTTCTACAAGCGGAGATGATTCTTGAAAGTTAGGCGGAAGTTTATTCTAATCAATTCACAATTGGAAATAGCCCATTGTAGTACAGTGCCCAACGATTAAAAAAACCCTTCCCTCATAAACAGAAAATCATCACGTGCTTGGCAGCCACTGTCTCGTGTGAATGTAACTTGATTATTACGCCGACTTCAGGTTAAAATAGAAAATATTTATCTCTTCAAAATACTAATGACAAAACATGAAAACGTCTTTAAAAGCTGCCTTTGCCCAAATTTTCTCTTGCTGCCCAAAAAATCTGAGTTGCCCAAAATTTGGGGGGGGGCTGCAGCCCCCCCCCCCCCCCCCCCGGCCCGTACGCCTATGCAGTCAAGTTTGCCAAATCTTTGAAAGATATTCCCGCATTACCAAATTCCGCCAAGAAAAATGGTGTCAAGTCAGCTTTGTTTCAAAATTATAACAATGCGTGCGTTTCCTTAGCGCTTTAAAGTGAATAAATATAATTACAGAACAAAGCAGACTTAGTTGCACTTTATGATCTTTGGGCCCAATAACACAAACCTATAGTCTGCTACAATCCCCTTTTAACCCTTTCAGCCCTAAGAGTGATCAGCATCAAGTTTCTCCTCCTTGTAAGGGACGGACCATTAGAAAAGTTATGGGGGGGGAGGGGAATTTTCGAGCTGCAGGAATTTTTTTTCGTTATCAAATTCCTTGCATGAATTTTTTTCAGGCTCTTGCATGAATATTTCTTAGGGTTAATTGGCTTGCAAGAATTTTTTTTCATTTAATTTTCCCTTGCGCGAATTTTTTTTTTTTACTTCCCCCCCCCCCCATAAGTTTTCTAATGGTCCGTCCCTAATATCAATGCTTTGTAAAACAGAGTGGTCATGAGAATTATGGACATGATCACCCAAGATGAATTTGCTTGACATTTTATTATTTTCTTCCCACAACTTCTGTAGGAAATTAATAGGGGCAACAAATAAGAATTCATCTTTTCATTTAGGGTTTAAAGGGTTAAACCTTTTCAAATTCGTTTTTTGTGAAAAATCCCCATTTTCCGGCTTTTGCTAACAGACTTCTTTTCCACTGTTTTAAGGATGAAATTTTTAATTGCAGTCACCGCTTGTTATATTCCTTGTATCTTTAAGCGGGCGCTCAATAATAACTTTTGTGTTAACCATTCCACAGATTATTCCTAATTTTCCCGACAAACGTCAACGCCACTGTTATGAAAATAATTACCAGCCTTTTAAATATTAATTGCAAAGTCTATCAATGCCTGTCATGATTTACCCGCAAAGAAACTGGAAACGTTATATAAGCTCATGTTGATGTATAAGTGAGATTGTCAGCGTTCTACAACCTTAAACTGTGTCGTATTGACCAACTTCGGGCCTGAAGTATGAACCAGACCGAAAACGTCCCTTTTTACGCGGGGATCCCGTTTCTTGTCATTGGATTGATTGGAAATCTTTAGGTCATACAAATTGTGCATAAGATACCAGAAATGCACACCCCGACAAATTATCTTCTGGTGAGTATGGCTGTTAGTGACCTCGTCACCATATTGCTGTGGCCAGTGTACTACCTCGAATTCGCAAAGTTCGTTTGCAAGTTTGTTGCTCTTGCGGAAGTCAGCATCATGGTTTCCTTCAATACCCTTACTGTGCTGGCGGTGGAAAGATACCACGCGATTCTGAAGCCATTCGCAACAGGACTGCGGTTAAATAAAGATAACATCAAGCGGGCAATCACTTGTATTTGAATCGCAAGTTTCGTTACGGGTTTTCCGGAATTCTTTCTAAAAGAATGGAGCGAGACAAACTCCACATGTATCGGTCCCTGGACCGTACAGATGAATGAGGCAAGCAAAATTTACGTCGCCATAAATCTCACCATAACCCTTATTCAAATGGTGGTTATGTTTTTCTGCTATGGGTGCGTGATTAAGGGACTTTACTTTAGTAGCATAGTGTACCCAGAAACCGACAGAGAGACAACATCACAGAAAAAGAAACTTGTCATAACTCTAACCCTTGCCACTACGGGGTTTGTAGTGTGTTACACGCCATATCTGTTGTATTTTTGGACATTTCTGTCAACAGGAAGTGAAAGAACCGAAGACTTTCTAGACGTAGCGGATTTTTTTTTCGTGTCCAGTTTAAGTCTAAACCCTATTATTTATGGATTTCGTGGTAAAAAATTTCGAGAAGGGCTTACAAGAATGTTGTTATGCTGGAAACCTACAACACAGAACAATGCTTTTGAACTGAATAACTAATTGCTACTCTTACTATTTACGTCATGTAACTGATTAGCTCTCTTTCTAAAAAAAATATACTCTTGCATAATACTGTCAACTCGCATCCAATTGTTAAGGACAGCTTTGCTTTTCTTTCTAGTTATGTACAAAAAGCTATGTGAAATCTTTGAAGAAAACTTAAGGAAATCTGCGTATGGTAAAAGTGCTTTTTAGGAGTTATGTATCTGTAATTTCATTAAGTTTTGGCCCGGCCTGTAATGTTTTGAAGTAGTAAAGAAGTTAAAAATGACTACAAAAAATAATAAAGAAATAAATAAAACTAAAAATCATGATAATAATAATGATAATAAAAATAATGATAGTAAAAAGAAAATAATAATAATAATAATAATAATAATAATTCTATCCGCCTGTTAACATTATAGTCAAATTTGTAACATTTGGGGCGAGGCTTCACTGGAATAACAGATATAACTAACGATTGAGACTTATAAAGTTGCCACCACTTATAACTTCGCGATCGCCTGTGTTCACTAATGAACAGAGCCGTCTTGTAATAACAGCTTATAAGCCTTACTTACTTATGCCAGTAGCATTTATCAAAAACTCCTTTTTTACTAGTTAAGGAAAAGAAAAGGAACAATTAAAGCAACTGTTCACGACTTAGAATAAATTTGAGAAATGGCTGAAACATAGTGTTTTATACTCTTCCTCAATTAGACTTGAACAGCAGGAGCCGCCGCTTGACTTAAAAAAGGCGCCGTTTCTTGTTTACTTGAAAGGCAGCTACTCTGCGTGGGCGGCATTCGAGAGTTAAATTTGGGGAGGAAGAGATAGAATGGTACAGTGTATGAACACACACACAATTAATTGACCTTTGCCATTGCTCTATACCTAAAGAAAATGAAGAACGTGTTAGGAAACGTAATTTTCCAGGTGCAAGTTGCATTTACGAAGAAGACATTTATTCGAAAATTGAGATCCGTTAGGATTTTAAAATAATTTTTTTTCGGAACAGGAACTCGATAAACAGGTGCTGTCAAGAAAAATTATTAAGACTAACCTATTAGGAACTATCAAGCACTCATTAAATTATTGCGGCCCGTCGCATCAATTAAAGAGTGTAGGTATTAATTGGGCCGGTTGCATTGTCGATCAATGAAGACAGAAAATGTCAAGCGTAATATTGAAACATAATCATTTGTTGGGTATAGAACAATTAACCTGCATAAGTTATATAAACACCTTTTCTTGAGTTAGTTAATTAAGAGTGAGTCCATGGGTGCACCAGGCAGGTGTGCTACATGCTATCTCTCCGATTTCAATGAAACTTGGCCAGTTTAAAGGGAACCTCCACTCTTACTACAGAATAAGTTTAAATCGAATAAAATTATGTTGATAAACAAATTTGTTCGAAATTTATCTTTAAAAAAGTGTTTATATCAGGAAAAGTGAATTTTAAAATCGCTTATTTTCACTTTCAAATTTCGCGGGCGCCGCCATCTTGACTAATTGTGACGTGTAATGGTTGCTCTGTTGTTCTGACACAAAGAGCTTTTGTTTAATAACAATAGGGCAATCATTACACGTCACAATTATTCAAGATGGCGACGCCCGCAAAATTTGAAAACAAAAATAGGCGAATCTAAAAGTTATTTCTTTCGGATACAAACGCTTTCTTTAAAAATATTTTAGATTGACTTGACTGTAACATTTATTTCTTGTGATTTAAAGTTATCTTTTTGTTGAAGTGGAGGTTCCCTTTAATGGGTCTACCCCAAAACTCAAAATGACAAACTGGGTCATAGTTTGGATCTTTATGGTAGGAGATAGCCCACCCAACTGGTTTAACTACATTTTTTACCAATAAAAGTGCATTAATAGCAGGCAAAAGTAGGAAGCTCTCAGGACAACTGTTTTTAACCTTTTACCTGGAGGATTTGTATATATGTTGATACATCTTTGATAAATGCAAGGATGTAAGTTTCAGTCAATTTGATTGACAGGTTGTCAATCACTGGCCTTGAATATGGGACCTCCTTTTTAGCCATTCAAATATTTGTTGATTTTGAGATCAAATATCTCTCCTTGCCAGAAAGCTATGACAATAATTTTGCCACCCCCTGTTTACCAACCCTTTAGTCTATAATAAAGATAACAAACATTTTTGGGCTCTACCCTTTTTGGACGTCAGATGCCACTCGAAAACTGGACCTAAAACAAGCTTATTTCCACTTCTCCTGCCCTATAATTCAGCAATCAACGGCCGCTGAAGTTACTAAACCGACACTTTCCAGCCCGTTGTACAAGAATAATAATTGAGGAGTCTAATGCATGCTTAAAACGTTCAAGATTTTGCGAGAAAATTAAAGATTTCACACTGATTAGTAATGCATGCCACCAAAATATCAAAGGCAAAATCGTACTGTTTGTGACCTCGTTTTGATTTTCTTGCAAAATCAGAGATTATTCTTCTTACGAGTTAAACTATACAGAAGTCGTTCATTCAAGTGTTAATGGTCTTTACTGTGACAAGACCAAGCTTTTTTTCATTTCCTGGGGAGATTTCAAGGCCACATGCCGCACGGTTGTTGACAAGCTTTAAATCACGCCAGTATATACCAGTCATAAAGGAATGTCAACTTGTACATCTAAAAACAACATTCAATGATGAGAAATTCTTCCTTCTACCGATAAATAAATTACGCTCTTAAAAAGTTCATTAAGTTTTGGCTACAACCTCAGAAAAAGAATAGTATTTCAAAGAAGAATGGTGTTAGTTTTACTTACCACCGTCGACCTACGCCGAACTATTATGTATGCTGCGTGACCGGCCAATATTTGTTTAGAATCCACTTCTTTGCCTCCAAAAGGCCTTCTGAATGTCCTTCTTATCTCTATAACTATATTTATCTCCTCCTATCTTCATTTTTCTTTTAAAATGCAAGTTGTTCGAAGATCTCCGTCACTCTCAGTCACTAAGTTTTAGGTGACAAAAAAGAGCCTGCAATGTTTTGATTAGCGAATTTCCTGTGCCTTCCCCAGAAATTAACATATATCAATCTAAACAATTTTTGGTTGTCTAGAGAATGAATAGAAATACACAAAACAAAACGTAACTAAAAAATAGGTATTTACATTTTTGTTTTCGTCTCCCTAAGGTCAAAACTGAGAAACACTAGCCTCAGTATACAGATCCTCACCCCGTTGAAACACGTGATCTTTTTTTACTTAATATTCCTTGTTTACTTCCTGTTTTAAAGCCACAACATTTATTGTCGATTGTTCGTTTAAAAAGGTGTTTATTGTCATTACAGTGATAAAAACAATATATAATATTAAAAGATATATCTTAAATAAAATACACGGTTTACTAAAAAACTATAGCCATCTAATAAAAATACTGTGTACTAAAACTACTGTAAAAAAACATACTAAAACTAATTTTAAAAATGTCTACATTCCTGGCATTAACACTAAAATCATCTAGAAAGGCAGCATCCTTGAGAAAAGGGGATCGGGATCCTCGTACATATGTGTGGACGGATCGTACAAATTTCAAAAGATATGTTTGTTTTAAAACTAGAAATGGCACTGGCATGCGACTTGCCGGTTTTTGGGGGAAAGTTTGTCCGCTAGGTAGCCTGCGAACCGCAGACGCATTTCCGGTCGTCGCTTATCCGCTAGGTTGCTTAAAAAAGTTTGCATTCCTTCCCCATTCCTCCGTTCGTGCCAAAAACTAGGGGGTGGGGGGAGATCCCATTTCCACGTCAATAACTCTTTGCTTGTAATTCCTTTTCTTGTCTTTCTCATGCTCCACGAAGATCGATTCTGTGGATTTGTTCTGGTTACACGTTGAGTTCACATGTGTTAGACATACATGAAAGAATGCTGTTTCTCCTCGTGACCAGAAACTTCCTCCCTTAATGTCCAGTATAGCCTCAGGGCTTGTGACGGTGGATCTTGAAGTTGAATACCTCACTGTCGATCGGTAGGAGGTAGGGCTCTACATTGACATCGTTGCAGACTTTTCTGAGCAGAGATGTGAGAAGGTTCTGGATGCCATCATGTCTTTGTGCAACAAAACCCACCTTCTTACACGACAGGGCGTGGCTGACTGTGAATCGATCTCCACACGTGCAATGGCTCGGCAAGATTGTAATGCAAGTGTAGCAAGTCCCTAAATTGTTGCTTATTCAATGTCAGGTCCTGCTGCTTAAGGGCTACGGCGTTGAGCCACGAGCTTGCGCCATTGTCTCTGGCCTGCCCTGTTGATCTTAGCAAGTCTAGCTGCCTTATGTGGTGCTCTTATTAACTTGGAGGCAGCGTATTGCTGTGAGGTTTCAGCTTTCAGGTATGGTATATCCAGAGCCCCTTGTGGTGGCGCAATGGGGAATGGTTCTCGCAACTCATCAGGGAGCGGTTCCGTCTGACAAAAAACTGGAAGGAAAATATCGTTGATCACTTCATCCATTGGTTCCACATAGTCTTCAAAAGAGTCAATTGTACGCATGAAATATGCAAATTTCGATTTGTAGCCCTTTGTGAAGGCGACGTAGGCAGCATGGGTTGAATCTTTACGAACTCAGCCAGCAACTCGATGTTTTTCCTCCATCCTCCACTTTTCCACTACATTATTGGTCTTTGTATTCCTGGGGTCCAATGACTGCTCCCAGGTGTCGTTGACCTTCCGTTGTTATTCTGACCTCCTCTCCAAACACCAGCTTGGCCTTGTCTGCTAGATCTTGAGTCTTCAGGCTACCTGGGCTTTACTATCAGTCAACTTTTGGAGCCATTGACTAGGTAGCCAAATTTCTTTCCTTCTTGACTAAAAAGCTTATACCAGTGAGTTGTATAACACTGAGTTGATGGATGTGTTGATCGCATACCATGGCATGGCTAGAGGGTCATTGGATCCCACATGTGGAGACCGATTCACAGTAAGCCGTGCCCTGTTGTGTAAGGGGGATTTTGTTGCACAAAGACATGAAGGCATCCAGAAAATTCTCACATCTCTGCTCAGCAAAGTCTGCAAGGATGTCGATGTAAAGCTCCACCTCCTACCGATCGACAGTGAGGTATTCAACCTAAGATCCACCGTCACAAGCCCTTAGGCTATACTGGACATAAAGGCAAGAAGTTCTGGTCACGAGGAGAAACAGCATTCTTCGATGTATGTCGAACGCATGTGAACTCAACGTGTAACCAGAACAAATCCACAGAATCGATCTCCGTGGAGTATGAGAAAGACAAGAAAAGGAATTACCAACAAAGAGTTATTGACGTGGAAATGGGATCTCCCCCCACCCCCTAGTTTTTGGCACGAACGGAGGAATGGGGAAGGAATGCAAGCTTTTTCTAAGCAACCTAGCGGATAAGCGACGACCGGAAATGCGTCTGCGGTTCGCAGGCTACCTAGCGGACAAACTTTCCCCCAAAAACCGGCAAGTCGCATGCCAGTGCCATTTCTAGTTTTAAAACAAACATATCTTTGGAATTTGTACGATCCGTCCACACATATGTACGAGGATCCCGATCCCCTTTTCTCAAGGATGCTGCCTTTCTAGATGATTTTAGTGTTAATGCCAGGAATGTAGACATTTTTAAAATTAGTTTTAGTATGTTTTTTTACAGTAGTTTTAGTACACAGTATTTTTATTAGATGGCTATAGTTTTTTAGTAAACCGTGTATTTTATTTAAGATATATCTTTTAATATTATATATTGTTTTTATCACTGTAATGACAATAAACGCCTTTTTTAACGAACAATCGACAATAAATGTTGTGGCTTTAAAACAGGAAGTAAACAAGGAATATTAAGTAAAAAAAGATCACGTGTTTCAATGGGGGGAGGATCTGTATACTGAGGCTAGTGTTTCTCAGTTTTGACCTTAGGGAGACGAAAACAAAAATGTAAATACCTATTTTTTAGTTACGTTTTGTTTTGTTTATTTTTATTCATTCTCTAGACAACCAAAAATTGTTTAGATTTATGTAAATTGCCGGGGAAGGCGCGGGAAATTCGCTGATCAAAACATTGCAGGCTCTTTTTTGTCACGTAATACTTGGTGATTGAGAGTGACGGAGATCTCCGAACAACTTGCATTTTAAAAGAAAAATGAAGATAGGAGGAGATAAATATAGTTATGGAGATAAGCAGGATATTCAGAAGGCCTTTTGGAGGCAAAGAAGTGGATTCTAAACAAATATTGGCCGGTCACGCAGCATACATAATAGGGACTTTAAGATCCGAGACGCGACGGCTGTAAGACGCGACAGGAAGTAGATTTTCAAAGAGGAGACATGTTGCGCATGCTCAAGCCGTTGTCCTGGTGTCACCACGTCGCGTCGAGAACGTGGGTTTTGCGAGTTTGACGTTCTGCACAAAACGTGAGTATATTTGTTCCTGTGCTTGAATTAAATGATGGTATATTCCTCTAAACATGTAACATCAGCCTCCTAGGATCATTGGACGTAATGTCTGGCGACATTTTAGATCTCAGAGATGGAAGGATTTTGATTATTTTTAAATTTCTTTCAGGTGTACGAAGCTTATAAAATGGCAGTGCCTTCGACTTCGACTTCGAGCGAGGCTTGCAAGTAAGTCACGAGCTAAAACTGCAAATAGTGAATGCAGGAGTCTTCTGCACACTCTTCTCGTCTCTTGTACCGTTGCAATTCTCGATTTATTGCGTTCATCTGCCGCTAAAAGCCAATTTTAAGCCTGTATTATTTAATTTTATTTTATTAAACTTCGTGTGTTTTTATACTTCCCTTTAGTTCGGTAATGTTTTGGACTCATGATCATGAAGCCATTCTATGCAGAGAAGTCGTCAATGTAAATCCCTACACAACTAAGAAAGGGTCAACACAAAGAAGCAGAATGTGGGAAAAATAGCAGACACCTTGAACAAATTCACTGTGCCGAAATTCAGGGTTGATAAGCGATCAGTCCGAGACCACGTGGGAATCCTTGTTTACAAGCATAAGAAGAAACTTCTAGCGGAGGAAAAAGCAACTGGGATAACTCCCGATGAGCCAACGGAACTAGAAAACCTATTGGATATGATCATCGCGTTGGAGGAAAGTGGCGAAGCAGAATTACAGGAAACACAGGGAACAGCTAGCAAAAAACGTCAATACGATCGGGCTAAAGTGAAAGATGTTAGACTAAAAGCGATGGAGAAGCTGTCAGAGACGAAGAAAAGAGGTTCATCAGAGGATGAAAGCGATGACAAACCGAAGCGTCAACCAAGAAGTGGAGGTGACGCTATCGAACAAAGCACAAACAAAGCATTTCTTGGACTTTCTTAAATGATGCCATGGCTATTTCTGCGAAAGAATCGCCGAAGAATCAGACTGATAAAGAGCGGTTTGCAGCCGCGTCGTCTTGCATCGCGACCGAGATCTTAACTTTACTTTTCGTGCGCAAACGACGGCGTTCTACAGGTCCAGTCCTTTATCAGCCACCGCGTTCTAGAAGTCGTCGCGTCCCAGATCTTAAAGTCCCTAATAGCTCGGCGTAGGTCGACGGTGGTAAGTAAAACTAACACCATTCTTCTTTGAAATACTATTCTTTTTCTGAGGTTGTAGCCAAAACTTAATGAACTTTTTAAGAGCGTAATTTATTTATCGGTAGAAGGAAGAATTTCTCATCATTGAATGTTGTTTTCAGATGTACAAGTTGACATTCCTTTATGACTGGCGTGATTTAAAGCTTGTCAACAACCGTGTGCCATGTGGCCTTGAAATCTCCCCAGGAAATGAAAAACAGCTTGTTCTTGTCACAGTAAAGACCATTAACACTTGAATGAAGGACTTCTGTATAGTTTAACTCGTAAGAAGAATAATATCTGATTTTGCAAGAAAATCAAAACGAGGTCACAAACATTACGATTTTGCCTTCGATATTTTGGTGGCATGCATTACTAATCAGTGCGAAATCTTTAATTTTCTCGCAAAATCTTGAACGTTTTAAGCATGCATTAGAGTCCTCAATTATTATTCTTGTATAACGGGGTGGAGAGTGTCGGTTTAGTTACTTCGGCGGCCGTTAATTGCTGAATTATAGGGCAGGAGAAGTGGAAATAAGCTTGTTTTAGGTGCCGTTTTCAAGTAGCATCTGACACCCAAAAAAGGCAGAGCCCAGATATGTTTTTTATGTTTATTATATACTAAAGGGTTGGTAAACAGCGAGTAGCAAAATTATTGTTATAGCTTTCTGGCAAGGAGAGATATTTGATCTCAAAATCAAGAAATATTTGAATGGCTAAAAAGGTGGTCCCATTTTCAAGGCCAGTAATTGACAAGCTTTCAATCAAATTGACTGAAACTTACATCCTTGCATTTGTTAATGATGTATCAATATATATACTGTTGTCCTGAGGGCTTCCTACTTTTGTCTGTTATTAATGTACTTTTATTGCTAAAAAATGTAATCAAACCAGTTGGGTGGGCTATCTCCCACCATAAAGATCGGAATAAAGAACCAGTTTGTCATTTTGAGTTTTGGGGTAGAACCTTTAAACTGGCCAAGTTTCATTGAAATCGGAGAGATAGCATGTAGCACACCTGCCTGGTGCACTCATGGACTCACTCTTAACAGTCATTCCAAGAGTGCCCTTTGGATATGAGTTGGCTTTAATCATCTCGTATCGATTTTCAGCTTGTTTTTAATTTTAAGCAGACGCCACAGTTACCATATTTGGAGAGCATCATATGATATAATGGCTCATATACCATGATGGCCAAGCCAATCAGAGCTCTAGAATTGCATTATTCAATGATTCAGTTTCTAATACTTCGAGTTAGACTTTTCAACATTTCCGAGGAGACTTTGGCCAAAGGTAACTGCAGTCTTTAAACTCAAAATACACGCCATCAATTAAGACAAAACCTAGAACGCTACTTAATAAGGAGACGCAATATGGATGAAATCTATAACCTGACTTATACCTTATTCTATTCAAGCATCCCGTTCCTTGTCATTGGATTAGTCGGAAATGTGTTGGTAATACGAATTGTTCACAAAACACGGGAGATGCAGACGCCGACAAATTATCTTCTGGTGAGCATGGCCGCTAGTGATATTATTACCATTTTGTTGTGGCCGTTGTATTTCTTTGAAGTTTGGAAATTCGTTTGCAAGTTAGTTGAGCTCGTTGAACTTTGTACAACGGTTTCCTACTTTACTATAACTGTACTAGCGGTGGAAAGATATCATGCCTTATTGAAGCCTTTCCGAAATGGACTGCGCTTAAGAGAAGACAACGTTAAGAAGGCGATCGCTTGCATTTGGATCGCAAGCATTTTTATATGTCTTCCGGAAACTTTCTTTAAAGAATGGAGCGAAACTCGTGAGACCTGTATCGGTCCCTGGACCTTATACTTAAATCAAGGAAGCAAAGCTTGTATGGTCTTAAATGTGGTTGTATTTGTTATTCAACTCTCGATCATAATGTACTGCTATGGAACCTTGATAAGGGGACTTTACTTCACCGAAACGGTGTGTGCAGAAACAGATGGAGAAAGGAGATCTGAGAAAAAGAAACTTGTTATCACGTTCATGTTGGTAACTATTGGATTTTTTGTGGGCTATACACCAGCTATAGTTTCTTATGTAATCATTCCATCAGGAGATGGAACAACAGACGTCAGTTTTTACGTTCAACTTACGGCTGTGGCTGATTTTATATTCGTTGTAAGTTTATGTTTCAACCCTTTTATCTACGCTTTTCGCAGCACTAATTTTAAAGAAGGATTTAAAATTGTAATTTTATGTAGAAATCCGCAAAGGCATGATGGAAGTTGCACAGCGTAACTAAAAGTGATATTTTGAATTGTTAGTATATCGCTGAGATACCATTTCGTCGATGTAGAGTTACTAAGTGACATTTTGTTTTTACAAAAAGGCGATGTGGACAGATGTTTTGGTCAGATAATAGAACATGGCATGCACTTTTTCCTAAATTCAAGACTAGGTTTGAACCTTCCGATGACGAGATTCATAGAGATCTGAAATTATAGACCCCTGCTGATGTTCGCCTATTGAATAGGCGAACATCAGCAGGGGAGCTCTGTGGAAGCATAGTTAATTGAGTGGAATGGTTATGAAACCCGTCAGACTCCTTTGTTATATGTTTTTGTGGACCTGAAAGTGCACAACGTTCAAAAGAATTCCTATCATTTTGATTGTATTGACCAATAAAAACGTTGCATTAATTTATTCCGTAACAATTTGCAAAAAAAACAAACAAAGGATTGTGCACTTTCACGGTGCTTTGAACATAAACTGCAGCACTGTTGTTTTTATCATTGATGTTTGCCGCTTTTCATAACCAGTCTCCTCTAATAACTATGGTAGAAGTAATCAACTTTTTACGGCTCATTTACTTGGAGGTGACAAATTCTCATATCAACGGAATTCCTGTACGTCAACAAGATTTCGGTTCAACAAAAAACTCAACTACAAATTAGCCGCATTGGAAGTCTTTCTGCCGAACCGGAATGCATTTGCCTCTGTAGTGGCTTCTCTTAAAATTTATTGTACTTCGAGAAGAGTGATTTTACGCGCTTCTTACTGGGGAATTTTCCATTGTATATTTTGTCTACTTGTATTTATTAAACACTAAGCGCCAGTTATTTAACCGGTATATTACAATTAAGCCCTTTTCTGTTTAACCAACGCTTTTATCAAACCCCATTTATAGCATTAAGGCAGACTGGAAAACTAAAGGAATTATTTTCTTAAATTAACTCAGCAAGAAAGAGGCCTGGAGGTCCAATGATTTCCGAAACCGCGGCCTAAGGTAACCCGTAATGGTTTGAAAGTAATGTCACTCTATTTTCTTTTTGCCTCTCTCGCAAGTGAAAGTGAGAGTTCACAGAGACTGTGCGGTTTTCTCGAGTGCGTTTTAGAAGCTGCCTTAACGGAAAGGTTACTACACGACCGGAATTAAAACATCGAGGAAATTATTAATTTAAATCCGCGGAGTATTTTCCCCAACAATGAATAATATTACCTCTAACTTTCTGCTATAACACTGCAAAATATTTCAGATTATTTTTCAACCGAATAGGCTGCGAATTTAATGCGATGATCATGTTCACTTTCATACCTTCATCCGCATTTCATATATTTCAATTCATGCTTACAAGATCTCCCTAATTTTATGTTTGAACGCAAGGCTTTTTTAATGGAAACTTTATTCAAGGGCAGAACTAACACTAAGCGCTAAACGGAAACTGCCTTATGAAAAAACTTTTAAAATTGACGCGCTGTTTTAAAGGCCTCACTGGATCTGGATGGGGTTAAATACAAACGTAAGCGAAACACTAATTTTGCAATATTTAAATAATGTCTAAAAAATAAAGCTTCCCTCTGAGATACCTGGCGAATAAAATTCTCACAGAGCCACAGCCTAAAAAGGTTAAGCTGCTCTGTTGAATCAGGAAGGCCAAACTTTTTGTCTTAATGCTGGTCAGAGATTCAAACAATATCAAAAGCGCGTTTTTAGTTCCCTCTGAGACACCCGGAGAATAAAGTTCTCACAGAGCCACAGCCTAAAAAGGCTAAGCTGCTCTGTTGAATCAGGAAGGCCAAACCGTTTTACTTAATGCTAGACGGAGATTCAAACAATATCTGAGAAGCGAGTTTTTAGTTCCCTCTGAGACACCCGGAGAATAAAATTCTCACAGAGCCACAGCCTAAAAAGGCTAAGCTGCTCTGTTGCATATCTGATAGATATACACTTTTCAAGGACTTACATGTGACTTCAAAACTTTTATTTCTCTTTAATAGTATAGATCCCTCTGTTTGTAGATCAATTGCTGCTTTTGTTTTTGAATGTATGCGTTACAGACATGATATGTTATTTCAGAAAAGAATATAATCTTTTTATTTTGCTATATATTTATAAATGATATATTTGTACTTTATTCATAAATATTAGATAGGTAATGCCATGTATAGATATGGAAATACCTTAATAAATTGTTGTTGTTGTTGTTGTTGTTGCATCAGGAAGGCCAAACTTTTTTTCTTAATGCTGGACAGAGATTCAAACAATATCTAAAAGCGCGTTTTTAGTTCCCTCTGAGACACCCGGAGAAAAAAATTCTCACAGAGCCACAGCCTAAAGAGGCTAAGCTGCTCTGTTGCATCAGGAAGGCCAAACTTTCTTTCTTAATACTGGACAGAGATCCAAACAATATCTAAAAGCGCGTTTTTAGTTCCCTCTGAGACACCCGGAGAATAAAGTTCTCACAGAGCCACAGCCTAAAAAGGCTAAGCTGCTCTGTTGCATCAGGAAGGCCAAAATGGTTTTACTAAATGCGGGGCATGCACTATCATCTTCACAGATCTAATCAGTGCAAAATTAAATAAAGCTTTAATCTGTAAATCAATTTTTGGTTTATGAAATTTTACTCACTTTTACTGACTGTTGGTAGCCACTGGCTTTGGCAAAATAAATTTTCCTGTTTTCTTAAAAGGGATTCGATAAAATTGAAAATATCCACTACGATCCACGCTTCCAAAAATGAACTCTGACTCGTTTGCGATCAGGCTTAAGAAATAGTGATCTCCATCAACATTATCCATGAACATTACACTTTCACATCATTAGCAGTTATTGAGAATTTATGAAATGATCGATCGCGAGTGATCAGTGTCGACCTTAAAACGTTTTTGCGCTAAAATGATAATAGGTATCCATTTGAAGATGATACAAAGGAACCCAAAATAGACTTACCAAGTTTCGGCCGATGTTTAGAAAATTGAAATGGGCTGGAGAGCATCACCGTTCAGGCTAAATCCAGTCAGCGACCCTTAATAAAAATCATTTAAGCTTACATAATCAACAACGTCGTGAACGCCCGAGTTTCTGACTTGACGGTCATCTGCCACCGTCAGGAAATCGTACGATATTGCTTCTTGAATGAATCCCTCATTTTAATTTCCTTAATTCATTAATCCACGACCAAGTACCTTTTCGAGATCTTCTCCGCACGACGAAACGCTTTCTCTGACTTCTCTGACCGCTTCCCGCTATATTTTCTAGTAGCTGGAAGGAATTTAGTCCTTCTTTGATCGCTTTAAACCCGCTTTCGTCTGCATTTCATCGGCGCAAGTTAAAGGCTCGTGCTAATGTTGAAACGACAACAACATGATCTTTCCTCTTTGAAAAACCAAACCTTGATGGGTTGACTCGAGCGCCAGTACTATCTGTACTATCGACCAAATCATAAATAGCTATAAATAATCGGCCCTGCTACTTCCAAACATCATCTCTACATAAAAAGCATAAAATTTTGACTTGCCATGAATTATATCTGTCGGTAAAACCATTTGGTTACTGATACTGCGTACGAGATTACCTTTGTTTGGCAAGCGAGGGTCCAAAGACTGAAGATGCTTTTCCCGACGAACGCCCCACTTTCATGCCGGCTTTGAAATTCGCGCGAGATCGCATTGTGATACAAATAGTATCTGTCTTTCGTCTCAGCTCGTCTTCCATCAGTGACGCAAAGTACACAAGTCATGACAGATTAGTGGCTATTAATTGAATCCTAATTAGGTTTTTACAAGGACACCGGAAATTGAAACTTCCTCCCTGTGGTGAATTTCAAAGTCGTATGAATCTCGTCATGCGGCCTGAGGTGGCGGGCTACATTTGAACGAAGCTCCGAATGTGTTGGTTCACTCCGTCAACGAAGAGATTGAAATGGTGACTGGAGTTCACTTTGCACACAAAAGCAGGTTCGTTGGGCTTCTGCGAAGGGCGGCATTTCAATCTCTTCGCTGCGGTGCGCAGAAAGCTTCCACTTCCAAAGATGTCTCCTGATCCGGGATGCAGGGTCCAGTTGTTTCCCTTTCCTGGCTTGCCAAAGGAGTCCCAAAGTAGTTGCGAGGAACTTTTATGAAGCAATCATTCAGAGAAAGGTTGTGGCGAATATAATTCAACAACTTCTGCTGATTCCTCCGAAAATACGGGAAGCGCATCAAAATGAACTCATAGATCTCATTCAGTGTCCTCATGCGGTATGGGGAACTATCGATGGCCATTGCAATCAGTGCAATGTACGAAAATGGCGGCTTTACCTCTTCGGACAGGTAAGGTTTGCTTCTCGACTGTATGGTGTATTGTTTGCTGGTTGGAAAGGTAATGTTTCAGTTATGTCGTTCTGTGCGGAGGCTTTTTATATCGGTGGTGAAGCGCTTGAATCGGATGGCAGTATTTTCTCTTGATAGGGCCTCACGTTACTTGATTGTGGCTATTCTATTCTGGAACTGGAGAGAGATTCTTAGAACCCTAAACCAACTTTTTCAAAGTAATTGATTTTTCCTCTACAAATATCTGTTAACCGTAAAGGAAAGAAATTAACCGATACTCGCAGTAACGCCAAAATATTAACCGTTAACTAGCCTGCTCAGCTAGGGCTTAGTCTCCTATATGACTCCGGCCTGAGCAGCTGCGGAAGACATTTCCGTTAACCATAACTGCCAGAACTCCATAAGGCCCTTCTTACACAATGTTTACACAGTCAACTTCGCCAGCAGCTGAATCCCTAGAAAAACTTCATTCAGGCGCTCGATTCTTAAAAATTCCGTACTTTCGTGGCCCCATATTTCCATCATAAGCTAGCGATGATATCTTCCTGAACTTTCGGTCTAAATCTAAATGAAATGAAAAAAGGACATTTTGCTTGAGATCTGCATTTTTTTAACATTGGCAGTCATATATTAAATGAATTCTTTCCTGTTTTTTCCAAAAAGAAAGAAAAAATATTACTAAGCACTTTTTTTCTCTTTCAGCTGAAGAAGACGAGGAAAAAACAGGAAACTGTTGTTCAAACACTAAGGTTCTCTATTTTACAACTTTTGTCCTTGTTTGACACGTATCCATGTATTAACAGAAATGTTATCTTTTTTTCAGCATTGGTTCCAAAAATTTCCCAAAGCAACATGGCCAATTCTGTTGACAGAATTTGGGGAACGCTTCTCTTATTATGGCATCAAGAGTGAGTAACCCAATATTGCTTTCTCTTCGTAAGCTTGATGATTCAGTTTACATTATACACAACGGAAAGTAAACTTTTAAAATAGTCTACGAGTAGTCCCTTACTTCAGGGCACCTTCCCCTCAATAAACCCGAAAATATAAAGACTTTTTGTGAGAAAGGTTTCCTCAGCCTACCCATTTTAAGTCCCTTATCGGCCTCTCAGCATTTCTAGTCCTTTTCTCTACTCCCCGACTCGGACATGGGTGCGGCGCCGGGGGGGGGGAGGGGTACTGCCATATATGGGCTATATGGGT